>JAWNOE010000012.1:0-182805 GCA_035046095.1 Drosophila pseudotakahashii
ATACACTACTCTTTTCCTTTTTTGTGTTTTAGGACAACACTCAGAAAATGTTTTTTGTGTTCCCTTTTTTACTTGGGGTGGAAGCAATGACATCATTACGATAGTCTTTGGCATTTAATGCGACCTGAAGCCAACTTGCGTTATGAGTAAGAAATCTAATTTTATCTCTCCTAGATTTGTCAAATCTGTTTTGAAACTCAAAAGACAGTTTACTAATGTGTAATATGGGCAAGAATGATTGCCTCCAAATTATAATATAATAATGTAAATTCTTTTCCACCAAAAAAAAAAATGAAAATGAAAAATCAGTTACTTTTTTGCATTTTCTTCAAACAAAAAACAATTTTTTTGGTTCAAATAAAATATTTTTGTTTTTGAAAGTGAATCAAAAACTGCCTACATTTAATGAAAAAAATAACTTTTAGCTGCTCCCACTGATCACGCGATGCAATTGGAAAGACTAAACTTTGTCACCTGATCGATTACCAGTGCAAACTTGCGTGAATTTCTAATACACAACTTAAAAAACCGTTATATTATATATTTTTGCAACTGTTGAACATTTCTAAAAGTGCTGCCAAAAGTTCATCGACTTCAAAAATAGTTAATTGGCAAAATCTTACATTTTGCGCCGGCGACATTGTCGGCCTAGTCATGATAATCTGATGAATTTTGACCAAAACTTATAACCTATTTATAACCATTTATAGACACTACTTTTTCATCACCTTAATTTCGTAAAGAGAGAGCGTCCCAGTCAACTAAGTGCGATTTTAGTAATTGTGCTGAATACGGTAACTGCAGGGTCTTGGCATGCGTTTTTTTTGTATGTATTTCCGATTGGACGTCTATAAAGAAGAGCGTACAAAATTTGATATTTTCTTGTCCGTTGTTTGTTTTAACTTCTTTTATGGTTTCTATTTATACATTATTGTTCACATCTTAATTCGTGATGTCTTCAAAGGTATTAACTTCGGCTTGTCGAAGCTATCTTCTGTTCTCGGTTATATTAATAACGTGTATCTGCTTAAACTGTTTCAGATCGGGCTACAATAGCATCAAAATGTGGAAGTCGTCGCCTTCCCTGAATAAGCCTGCACAATTGTATACACAACTAATACTTATCACGATTTTTACTCTCCTCTTGGGAAGGGCACTTGCTATACCTACGGACCAAATGTATGGTTCTAGGAAACTGGAAAACGGTTTGTTTAAAAAATTTAAGTTCTGTAAAGTACTACATTTTGCAATATTTCCACTCTGTTTAATCTACCACTTATGTCTTACATTTTTCGCGTACAGCTTTAAAGTTCAGTAAACCTAAATATACAAAAAATGGTTGCGCTGTGAAATCGGGTGCTAGATATCTTTGAAAAGGGGTCAAGATAAAAAACAACTACTATTCTTCGACATCAGAAGTGGGATCGTATTTGACGTAAGTTCAGACACATGACCCATACCTGGCAAAGATACGAAAACTATCCGGACACGAAGAGCACTAATTGAGAAAAGAAACGTCACTTGTAAAATTTGTCATCTTGGCAATTAATTATATTTTCTAAGCCAAATGAGATGTAATCCAAAAAATATACACGATGGCGACCATGGTATTCCGGTAAAGTCCCTGATTATCCCTGATTTAGAAAAGGGCACTTTACATCTTTATACTCGTTACTCGGAGAGTATATAGAGTATATATATATTCTTTATTAGGATCACTAGCCAAGTCGATCTGGTAATGCATGTCTGTCCGTCCGGATCTGCGATCTCTAAAACTATAGGATCTAGAGATTTGGGGTTTAAAATGTAGGTTCCCTCGCTTCTCATTCAGCGCAAGGTTATTATAGCCCAGAAGTAAAAAGTAAAAGTAGTAGAAAAAGTGTTACTGCTTTGAATGTTTATATCTATTTACCCACAACAATTTTTTTCAAATCGTACTATTTTTTAAAAAATTATGCTCAGACAAACTTTTTTGGCATTTATCTCTTGCAATCCAATTTTTAAAGGTAGAGACTTAAAATGCACGCATTCATTATAATCAATCAATCAATCAATCAATTAATCACGTCCCTCTATTCATCCTAAAATTGTTCAAAGTTCAAACCTAGCTCGATTCTATCCCAAACGCACTAAATTTAATCCCGTCCGGAATAAAATCAATCCCAAACATCGCGATCATTTTTATCCTAAACGTACTAAAATAGAGATCGGCCGAAATTATTTAAATATCCAATAAATTCCCAAAAAACCGATAGAAAATGTACAAAATGATATGGTTTTATTTAATTTTTATTGTAATATTAAATAAACTTAATTCTTAACTATATTTCATTACTTTGTGGATATAACTGTATAAGAAATGTATTATTTGCCCTAGACTATCAGAAAAGGTTTTACATTTAAACTAAAGAAAGCGAAACATTTAAATGCAGATCGAAAGAACAATGTATCATGTGTACGAAAAAAAATACCACGCGTCCTTGATAATCTTTTTTAATGACTTCCCTCTAATTTTTCAATTGTTTGCAATTGCAATTGCAATTGTTTCATAATTAAACGACACCATCGATTTTTTCCGGATCCAATGATCAAACTAATCAAGATTTTTTCCTGGTTAAATATAAACTATATTAAAACCAATATAAACAAATATGAACATTATAAACATTATGAAAATATGAAGATTTTTCGAAATTTTTCATATGAATTTGAGTGTTTTCTTCATGGGATTTCCGGAGCGCAGACTGGTGATCGCGTTTCTAATGTTTTATTTGTTTTTTTATAGTTCATATTTAACCTGGAAAAAATCTCGTTAATTTGTATTACTGTGTACCTTTTTGGAAAAAAAACATCTCAATTCTTTTAGATTAAAACATTAAAGGTAATAGTATTTGGCAGATCATTTTCTTTTGGATAAATATTTGGTTTTTAAAAATAAGCAAATCCTACAAAAATCTTTTTCAACCAACAATTCGGATCGAAATTTTCCCATTCTTCAAGTGAAAATTTCAATCCTAATACGGATAAAAAATATATCATATATTTTTTTAGGATAACATAAATTTCTCAGGATTAAAGTTATCCCACAAATATTAAATTTTTCATTCAGAAGAATGTGACGTTTCCGACCCTACAAAGTAAATATATTCTTGATCAGTATCACTAAACGAGTGGATCTAGCCATGACGGTCTGTCCATCTGGCCGTCTGTCCGTCCGTCTGTCAGACCGTTTTTACGCAATCTAGTCTCTCAGCTTTGAAGGTGGACTGTTTGATCGCTACGTAAACGCCGCGACTAGCTCAGAGATATTGTGTGTTCGTCCCACCAAATTTGTATTGCGTGAATGCCCATGACCCAAGTCTGCCTCTAGCCTGAGAAACAACTGGCTCAAACTCTTGATCCGCGCTTACCTTTCCTCGAACTGCGCCTGCGCCTTCCTTTTATAGGCTACAGCGGCCCCTTTATTTATGATCTAATGTCCAAGTGTGTCCCGTTAGTTCCCTTTTCACACGGCACGCATCGGGTCCAAAGTTCACAGATGCCCCGTTAGTTCACGGTGCATCCTCTTCGCAGCAACAGCTTTCGCAATGGCCACTGATGCTGATTACCCCGGAAACCACATATGAGGATGTTTTGCAATTTATATATAGAAGAAGAATTCCCACAAGAGGACATTACAATTGAATTTTTTCATTTTACATACGCTTAAAGGATAGGTTAGGTTAGGTTAAGACAGATGCCAGACTACAGCATGGCACACTTAGACCTCTATGGGTCCATTGTGGTACCGTATGATCTCTCTTTTTGGGTCCCCTATCCGTTATGAGTCAGCCTTTAGGTTGGTTAAATTCTTAAGGTTTATCTCCGATATTTAGGTCAGGTCATTTATGAAGGGATATCCGAAGTGTTTCAGTCTAAGCCTGCATAGAGCTGGGCAAGAACAGAGTAGGTGTTCCACCGTTTCATCTTCTTCCTCATCCCTGCAGCTTCTACAGAAATCATTTTTTGGGGCTTTTAGCCTACCGGCGTGTGCGCCAACGAGCCAGTGGCCTTTGAGAGCACGAATTAGCATGCCACACTCCGTGCGGCTTAACTTAAGTAATTCCAGTGTTTTTGTTATTGGTTATTGCAGGCCAGATGAGAGATTCGGCACTGTGGTGTGTTTTGCTAATGTATGTTGGCTAATTTGTTGAACTGGTTTTTAAAAATTAGCTTACACGTAGCCATAGGCATGCCAACATTCTCCTTTCCTGGAAAGAGAGGTATGGTGGTGCCTTGCCTGGCTAGCTCGTCCGCCATACAGTTGCCTACGATATCCCGGTGGCCCGGAACCCATATAAGGAGATTTGCGACAGTCTGCTATTGTTGAGGAGTTAGTGTTAGTCGAGTAGATTGATTTAATAGCCGCTTGGCTCTTGGGTGTTTATGTCCCCTAAACAGACGAGTGATTCCATTATAGCATGCACTTCCGCTTGGAAGGCACTGCAGTTGTCAGAAAGTCTGAATGAATGCCTGATTTCTAATTGTTCGGAGTACATACCTCAACCCTACGTGTCCGTCTAGGTTGGAGCCTTCTGTATATAAGCAGATTGTGTCTATTGAGCCCTATCGGGCTATCGGGCCCCGATCCAATTCGTCCCTATTTGGGATCAGAGCTTCGAAGGGTATGTGACTGTATTCACGGGTTTTGTATAGATCTTTTTGGCGGGATCAAATTGTCGTGCTGCCCCGTATCCCTCAGTAGAATGGCTGCCGAATTGGCCCTTTCCATGCCTGCTAAGTCCAGGCTCGGGAGGTTTAAGATCGCGTTCAGTGCTTCGTTTGGGGTAGTTCTAAGGGCTTCACAAATGCACAAAGCCGCCATGCGCAACACTATGTTAAGGGGAGTCAAGATACACTGTTTGTGCAGAGCGGTTCACCACATAGCCAGCCCGTATAGTAGGATTGGCTTGACTACCGCTGTGTATATCCAGTTGACGATTTTTGGGGACATACCCCATCTTATCCCGATTGATTTTTTACAAGAGTAAAGTGCAATGGTCCCTTTCTTGGTTCTCTCTTGGTTGTTTAAACCCCATTTAAGACGCTTATCTAATACTAACCCCAAGTATCTTGCGTACTCGCTAAAAGAGAGATTACAGTTGTTTAGAAATAATGGGTTAAGTTTTGAAATTTTGTATATATTTGTAAAAAGGACTAGTTCCGTTTTTGAGGGATTTACCCCAAGTCCGTTTTTTGTCGTCCATTCCGATAGTATTTTTAGTTTGGCGGTCATAAGGTCGCACAGAGTTTGTGGATACTTACCATTAAAGATAATAGCAACATCGTCTGCGTATGCCACTACTTTACAGCCCCCTCCTTCAAGAAACCGCAGTAGTTTATTTACCGCGATGTTCCAAAAGAGGGGGGATAGTACACCTCCTTGCGGAGTGCCTCTGTTCACTAGTCTAGTCTGGGTTGAGGTCCCTAGTGTGGCCTTTTTTTTAAATTTTATGCCTAATTTGTTTTTGGACGATTTTTATTAATTTTTACGCTGACGAATGGTCACGCGAATTCTTGAGGAATCGCGGTCCATTGAGGATATTAAATTCGCGGCTGTGGGGTCTGGCCCCTATAAAAACAATTTCACATTTTGGTCGAATGTTTTTTGAAAGCCTATTATTTTGACAAGGGAAGAAAAGCCCTTATGTTTTTTATAGCAAAGCACTCAAAGTCATAGAAAAGGCTACTTTATTTTTATAGCAAAACACGTAACTTTGAAATTGGATTACAAGAGAACATGGCAGTCCGCGCCTATATTTCTTCATGTAAATTCTTAAGAATTCGCGGTCCTTCGAGGATAATTTTTTCGCGAATTTTGGGGGTGAGGAGACCGACGGCTGGATCTTGGATCTCTTCGCCGACGGATCGGGCAGCTCTATGGAGCGTTGCCTTTTTGCCTGAGCACCTTCTTGTTGGGGCTTCTCCTGCCCATAGTTTGGGAACACCGTCCTTGACCACCCTACCTTCTTTAGCCATTCAGGCGAAGGCGTGGCGACGTTGCTCCTGGCATGTGATCGCAGGGTTTGGGCGGCAGTCCGCCTTTCTGCGTAGGTGTATTTGCCACCAGTGGGTGGCCCGATCGTCTTGGCTGCGCCTACTGCTGCATTTGGCGCAGATGCGCACACGGCGTTTGCGACAGCCTTTCTGTCCCCCGACATCCCTAATTTGGGATGAGGCCCTTTCTGAGCCCTACTGGTGCTTGCATTGGAACCACTGCTCATATTTGCATCGTTTGGTTTTTGGGGAGTTCCCGTCTCTGTTTTTTTTTTTGTATTCTTAGTGTTTGTATCCATAATTGGTCCCACGAGCTGCGGAGAAGGGGAAAGGTCCGCCCGGGCAGAGATCCGCGGTACCCGGGTAAGGCGGTAGATAGAATAGGGGGTCGCCATCTCCCTGAGCCCACCGTTTGAGACTGGGCTAATTTTTGATCCATGCCCCAGCCAGGCTGACTCTTGGCACGGTCCGGGTTACATCGTAGTCCGGCCCGGAGTGCTATGTTGTTTGGGAGAGGAAGTGGGTGGGTAGTGTGTGGGGTGTATTGGGTTTATGTAAAGCAAATATTTAGATGCGGCTGAACAACTCGCATAGTCGGTACTGCTACGTTGCAAGATACCCGCTGGTTGTCCGGGACTGCTTATTTGCCGGGGTTTCCGTCCACGATTCCGTGCTTGACTTCCACCACTAGCTTATTCGCTGTTGGCCTCGAGTGAGGTCGTCCGCTATCCGCAACCTGCGACCCGCTCGATCGCCCCAGGTAGGCGGCTCCAGAACCATCTCACAAGTTCCTCAGACCAAGGCTTAAAGGATATTGCCTTTTACAATTTTTGATCCGCATGATGTGTTTGGTAATAAGAGAATTGGTTCCTAATTAACGGTCACAGGGCCAAAAAACTAAAAAGTTCATTTTTGGCTTACCAAAATGTTAGGGGACTAAATATGAAGCTAGCCAAGCCTTATGCTGACTCCTTTGAATTTACTGATGAATTTTGGCTGAACTGGACTGAAACCAGAGATATCCGACTCTGAAGTTCTGTCAAACAACTTTAGTACCTATAGGAACAATCGATCTAAAGCAAAACAGGACTTCTTTTAAGTCTTGAAAGACTTAAAAACTTTAGAACAAATACTTATAATATGTTTTAAAAGTCGGCTAAGCCATCCGATTTTTCGAAATATGTGGTGGCTCGATCTGATTTTAATGTCATTGCTATTTATCACGTACAGCCTCTCCTTAATTTATTTTATGGAGAAATAGTCAGTCAAGAAACAACAACGAATCTCGAGGCAATGGCGAAACAAGCAAATAAATGTGCAATTTGACGAATTTTTTAGTGACGTACGGCCAGAATATCGTCTACAATCGACCTACTGTAACCATATACCGGCAGCTGGCAAAGTGCATCAGTCGGATGTTGAGACTACAGATAGGGGAAATCATAGGTGGGAACACCTAAATAACTCAATATAGCACGGGATTCAGGAAAAAGCTCTTTTCTGGTATAAAAGACCTCAACCGGATAGAGAAGGCAGACAGAATTTATTTTGATCTCAGAGGAGCTATAGTCAAATCCCTGTTTTCCCAAAGTCACCAAAGACTGAAATCAAGAACAGATATCCTGGATGATGTCCTGAAAGTCTTCCAAGAGCCTGCTATTATCCTAAAGGAAAATTTGTTCAGTATATGATCAGCCACTGTCTTTGAAGGAAGTTCTGTGAGGAGTTGAATAACTTTCCACAAATAGCAGCAGCAAAAATGACGGCGGGCCGGCCGATTATTATTTACGGGGCGAATTAGCGTAGTTGCGGCGCGGCGAAGGGAGTTTGGAGAGTGAGAGTTTAAAGAACAAGGAATGGAGAATGAGAGGACAGAGATATCGAGTTGGAGAAAGAGAACTCTGAGGAAGAGAGAGTGAGAGTTGGGAGACTAAAGAGTGGAGAATAAGAGAGTGGAGAATCTAAATCCGGCGAGAGAGAGCTCTGACAAAGAGAGTTTGGAAAGCTAGTACGGAGAGTGAGAGAGTGGGGACTTCGCAGGCAGAGCCAGAGAGCCGTGTGCAAAAGGGAATAACGGAACTGCACCGGACTTTGGACTCTGTCGTGATCTTTCGACTAGGAGGATGAGTGCCACATCTCAGTAGCGGAGCGGCACACAGGCGTGCCACATGCACCAGGAGAATCAGCGGGACGGCAGCAACACATGGATTTCCAGCTCAAAGCCGTACAAGAAGGATAACGGGCTACAAACGGGAGCTACGGACTTTGGACCTGGAGTGGCGCAAAAGGAAAATATCGGTTCCCGGAGGCCCTATATAAGACCGCTGGGCGCTGGCCACTGGAGGAGTCGATCACGATGAGTCAATCCGTCAAGATCAGTCAAGATATCAAAGTGAACGAGTCAGTCAACCAGTGCCATGTAATCTACAAGTAAAACGACTCGACATGTAGTCGTCGGAACCAGCGCCGTGGGAGCCTACTAGGAGCAAGATCGCTACGTCGAGACGTTCGGGATTCGATCACCAGGAATCTCCGAAATGAGACACAGGTAGCTGAGGTCCAGCCAGAAAGGGCGAGCAGTAGGCCAGTTGTGGTTTTCGAAAGGCGCTGTCCTGTAGAGGCTCAACGGTTCTACGAGTCCGGGAGCGGCGTGTGTCCAAAACCCCGAGTGTTACGAGCCAGAAGGGCGAGCAGAAGGCCAGTTGTTGTATTCGAGTGGCGCTGTCCTGTAGAGACTCAACGGGTCTACGAGTCCGGAGCGGCGTACGACCGGAACCCCAGAAGCCACGATACGTCCAACTACACCACCAGCGATCCCAGGTGCCCCAGGAGCAGAGCGCAGGACGTCGTTAAATACAACTCCAGCCACCATGGAAATTGAGCTACGTGGAAACGTCCAGAAGACGAACATAGGATGAGGCCAGGGTGAAACGTTCGTTTACACTAGGCGTAAAAGCAAGGTGGAGCACAGGGCAGCCTCCACCTAGACTGTCAGAGCGATCCGAGCCGGACCCTAGTGGGACCATCTGGAACAGAGCAAGGGACAGGCTGTGTGTCGAGAGGCGTTGTCCTGTAGAACGCATCACCTTTTCACCCTAGTCTGAGAATGGTGACGCTTACCTAAGCCCGCACGGCTGATCTCTTTGCAATTCCGAGGCGCTTCAAGTAGTCGTCGAGTCCACGCGTAGAAGACGAGTATCGTCGAGCATCTACGAGGAGCTACAGGAAGCTATAGGATTGGAGCTCGGAATCAGCTAGGCAGGCGATCACCGAGGCAACCCACCGACCTGCAGAGACGAACATCATCAGGAGGTGTCGGAGACACCGAAGCCCACGAGTAGCGATACCAAGGCCAACCGAGCCATCAAGCTCGCTGTAAAATACACCCGCAATAAACCCACTTCGAGCCCGTTAATTCTGTGCTTTCTCACTGATCTACTCACGATTAAATACATTTGGTGGGTCAAACATCTGAGCTAGCGGCTCAAATCTCGTAGCGAGCAGACATACAAAAGGTGGTCAAAATGAAAATGCGATCTGTACAAGTATGCCGTGACCAAAATCACGCTCTAGAGCAGACGGTATGCCGCCATGTCTAGGGGCCCGACCCAAGAACAAATAATAAACAGTGCCAAAAGCAAAGCCAATAAATGCATTTATGACTGCAAGTGCAAAATAACAACTCCCAGTGCAGTGTTCAAGATATCAAATACGTCATATATACATATGGGCTGTTCTTTTACAAACCGAACACCTTTTCTTGGGTCAAATGTTTGATTTGCCTGAAACTTTTATTACGTGTGTAACGTAGTTCGCTGGCCGGGGTGAAATCCCAATGGGAGCCAATCATAAAGGTTTTCCGCACGGATTCTAGTCGCCAAGTATTCATCTGCGCGCGAGAGCCGTTAGTGAATCTATTAAGCGCCGCCTGGCGGCCTGCGGTGGGAATAGGGCCGACTACACAGCTTGGTGCAAAACCCAGGGAGGATCCTGCTTGCGGCGCCCTCTGGTGATAGAACGAGGTATTGAGAGGGTGATCGCACTGCTTGGTGGGGAACTTGGGTAAGACCCGTCAGTAACGCCCTCTGGTGGCGGAGCGAGGTACCGAGAAGACGATCACACTGCTTGGAAGCGAACTCGGGTGACTCCGATTGGAGTTGGCTACGGGGGCTCCTCCGGGCGTGATCTTCTCCGGGTGAGCTTGGGGTCTACGGGGGTCCCACACATCGGATATTCTGGGAATCTACGAGGTCTCTACACTCCGGATATTCTCGGAGTCTACGGGTTTCTACACTCCAGCTATTCTCGGAGTCTACGGGGTTTCTACCCTCCGGCTATGCTCGGAGTCTACTAGGATTATACGCACCGGATATTCATCGGAGACTATGGGGGGCTCTTCACTCGGAGTCTACAAGGTTTCTAGGGTTGGAGCTATACACTCCGGCTATGCTCGGAGTCTACGAGGATTCAACGGAGTGTGCTCTCGTCCGAGATACGTCGTGTGGATGCGAAACCAAACACGCGTCGTCGATCTGGGTCGAGAACGGGTGGGAGGAGGAGGGGAAGTGTAGTGGTAGAAATAACACACGGGGTTTTGTTTTAGATTCAGGTCTATATTTGGCAATTAGTAAAAATAGGGCCCTGGCTGCTGCCCTCACAATAAATATCCTTGCTTACGTGCAACTCTGGTACTTATTCTTTATTGACTGTGATCGGACAAAGAGACCAAAGAAGAAGAAAAACAGTGACCCTATAGGAACCGAAATAGGAGATCTGCCCAAGTCAGCGAAGGACCTCATATCGCTGGTTCAGACCAAGCAAGACAGCAAGACAACTGGATCCCTGATAAATGTCGAAATATTTTCTTTTTGGGACAAGATGATGGAGGACTTTTCCTAGGAGGCCCTACAACAAGTGTAGGTGAAGGTGACGGCAGCAATAGCTGAAATTGGAAAAAAAGACCGTGCTGCCAAAAATAAAAAAAAAATAATAAAAATTAAAATTGTGTCTTCTTTATTTTATATGTGGAACGTTTCTCATTCATTGGTTTCTTGGACAAAGGCTGCCCTGATCTGCAATGGTACGGCGCCTGAGTTTGAATTTTTATGAGCACATAACTGGTTTCTAACAGAGCTCGTAAAAAAAGGTCTCACTTGTGCTTGTTGTCAGGAAAAAACCCCTCATATACTGACCCCATACGAACCTGTCAGAGAGACCCCAAAATTTCGTTTGCCCCTGGGTTGCTCCTGCTCAACCGATGATCGATTTGGTTTGCTCGATCGGGTCCGTGTTCACCCGAGACCCTTTTCGTCGAAAATACTCGCCAAAAGGTCTTTTTAGCATGTATGTTTGCTTCTCGAATAGCTCGGTAAAATTTTTTACACAGCTTGCTTTATTGCTCTCGTATAGCTGAATAAAAATTGGGATGCTCTTTCTCCACCGAGAATGATTCTCAGGGGTCATTTCTTTTTTTCACCATTCTGGATGGTCAAACCTATACACGGAAATTGAAAATTGTACTTTGTTTCATGGTCGCCTATTATTAATGACCAACATAATTAATTTTTCTGCCTAAAATTTAAGTTACCTTATTTGAAGAAAGTTGCGAAAGTGGTGCTAGTCTCACTTGCATAACAAATATCAGTGGAGAGGTCATTTTCAACTCTTAATTTCATCCTTAACAAAAGATATAATATCTTCAACAATTTCAATGCCTAATTTGTAATTTTAAATAAGTAAACATGAATAAACAAGAGAGAACGCTATAGTCGGGTGCCCCGACTATCAGATACCCGTTACTCAGCTAAGGGAGTGCGAGGGAGATAGATATATAAAATCTTTGATCAGGCATAACTTTTTAACGAATGGTCCGATTTGAAAAATTTCTTCTACATTTCGATAGGTATTGATAGTCACAATAAAACTGCATTTTTAGTTTTCCAAAATCTTTAATGGTGTGGGCGCCAGACACCTTTCAAAAAATGGTGTAGGGCGATTGAGGGCGTTAGCGGGGGCGTGGCACCATTTTGAAATAAACTTGCGCTGCGTAGGAACTCCAAGAATATGCATGCAAAATGCCAATCCTCTAGCTTTTATAGTTTCCGAGATCTCAGCGTTCATACGGACGGACAGACGGACAGACGGACAGACGGACATGGCTAGTTCGACTCGGCTAGTGATCCTGATCAAGAATATATATACTTTATAGGGTCGGAAAAGCTTCCTTCTCCCTGTTACATACTTTTGCACGAATACAATATACCCTTTTACTCTACGAGTAACGGGTATAATAATAAATATAATTGGGTTATTTCATTACGTAAAAATGTATCTACACTTTAAAATATTTGAATATAAAGTTTTTTTGGCCTCTATATATTTCTCTTTTATTTTGCCTATAATTTTTGTTCTCTCTCTCTCCCGCTTTCGCTCTCTCTTAAATGCTTCTCCTGTCACAAAATATCTGAGGCAACAACAAGCAAACCCAGCAACAAAAATATAGACTTTTTGTTGAAACCCTTTGTTGTTTTGTTGTTGTTTTGCTCACCTACTCAATGTCAATATATGAGCGCCGAACGATTTTGTTCGTATCGAGCGGTCAGTTGAGCACCGACCCCAGGGTTCCGGTCAACCAAAAACCCGAGAGCACAAACGAAACGAAAAAAAGGTTGTTGCTCAGACCCTGAGCTAGATATTTTCAATTTTGGGGTCTTTAAACTGAGCAGCCCGATTAAAAAAATTCGGTTGACCGTATTTTACGAGCTCTGGTTTCTAATCATCTTGCCATAATCATTTGGCCTGCCAATATATGGCTGCAGCGATGTTAAATTGTTGTGTTCAATTGATTCTTCCTCAAAAACGGCCAATGTATCAACTGTGCCATTTCTTATTAAAAAATTATGAAGTAAGCAGCATGCCGTAGTAACCTTTTGTGCTGTCTTTGGTTGACAAATAAGCGTTCGTCGCATGCATATCCACCTCCAGCTTAGTATGCCAAAAGCGTTCTCTATGCATCTACGAGCACGGCTCAAGCGATAATTGAAGATGCACTCCGAGTTTCCAAGATTTGTTTCGCTATAAGGCTTCACAATTCTCTTGCAAAGTGGAAATGCATCGTCACCTATTAAAAAGTACGGAATTCGATTTCCATTAATGATGCGGTCATTTGGAAATTCAAGTCTGTCGCCGAGAATATCTCTTCCAAATTGTGATGACGAAAATATATTTACATCACCTTCGCTGCCATACACTCCTACGTTAATGTAGGTAAATGCATATTTAGCATCACAAATGGCCATTAGAACTATGGAATGAAATCCTTTATAATTATGAAAGGCACTACCACTGCTTGCTGGGGCCCGGACAGCAATATGTTTGCCATCGACGGCCCCTATACAGTTTGGAAAATTACACTCGCTTTCGAAGTGGGTAGCGTAATTAAGCATACGATTTTTTTCCCAGGCCAGCATTTCGCCGATCAATTCTATCGCAATAGCGTCACTAACAGCAATAACAATACCACTCATACTGGCCTTGCTAATGCGATATGTTACATGTCTTTGGATATCTCCAGATGCAAAATATTCCATTACGATTGCGAATTTGGTTAGTGGTGGTATCGCGTCAGCTCGAGTTACCCGTAGTGACTGCAAATGCTTCTCAATTTTCGAAAAAATAATCATGAAATTTTCATAAGACATTCGGAAATTTTCCAAGAACACTGGTGGGTTATTGATCATATCGACAAAGTCCTTTGCGAACCAGCCTTTTGGGTTTCGATCCTTGAGATAGGGATTGACCCAGCACTTGCGTTTGCTTCTTTGGGTTTTTTCACGTTTTTTTTAAACAACGCCGCGATAGCCAGATTATTAATTGCAAGTTGCAGTTATAGTACACCAAAATTAAGACAGTAGTGTATAAGTTGCCATCGAGATTATTGCGCTCAGAATGTATCTAAATACGTACCACTCATCGTTCTTTTTAAAAGAATACAAATCGTTTTTTCCGTTTAAATTTGATAGAACGAATTTGGCAGGGCTACTACTTTATTACTATTACTACGTTTCAGAATGATAACAGAAAATTTAAACAGACATGAAATATGAAAAATTCCATTTCAAAAATTCCTACTGAGGTGTAAAGAGGCCTTGAACTAATTTTTTTTTTCGGCCAAATCCTAATACACATATTTACTTATTATCCGAATAGTACACGTAAAAAAAGTTTTGTGTTTAAGAACGAACTTTTTTTGTGTTTGCGGTAGCCTAGACGATAGTATCTGCACGTATATATATATATCCAGATTCATCTTTTGCAAGAGATAACTGCAAAAGTATGGCAGTTGCAAGTGAGTATGGCAGTTCGTTGCCACTTTTACTCACGTTGCAACTGGATATCGAGTTCATTTTTATACCCTTGCAGAGGGTATTATAATTTCAGTCAGAAGTTTGTAACGCAGTGAAGGAGGCGTTTCCGACCACATAAAGTAGATATATTCTTGATCAGTACCAATAGCCGAGTCCATCTAGCCATATCCGTCTGTCCGTCTGTGCGTTTCTATGCGAACTAGTCTCTAAGTTTTAAAGCTATCGCGATTAAACTTTCCCAAAAGTCTTCTTTCTATTGCAGGTAGTACATATGTCGGAGCGAGCCGGATCGGACCACTATATCTTAAGGCTTAAGGCTCCCATAGAAATAATCATCGGCTGGCCGAAGCTAGCTTCCTTTCTTGTTACTTATCGATTACAGAAAAGGAAAGTAAGAAGGTCAGAAGGTGAGACCTCCTTTAGTCGGTCTTGTCACTCCACTACTGCATCCCACCATCGGCCCTCCTGACGCAGGATTCGCCCCGAATGCAACTCTGCGACTGTTGATGTTTTATAAGGCCCTTCACCTTTTCCTACCCGCTCGACTTCATATCTTCCATGATTACCGACTTTAACTACTTTATACGGCCCTAAGTACTTCACTTTCAGTCTTAGCCCAGTATCATACTGGGTGCGTTTGATAACTACCAAATCGGGAAGTTCTTTTCTACCATTCGTTTTGCATCAAATACTTTCTTATTCTCAGCTTGGATACTCTGAATGTTTTCCCTCAATTTGTCGCGTTCATCTTGTAACTCAGAAATCAAACAATCCTGGATTAATGACTTGGGCTGGACATCTCCTGAGATACCCATATCTAGTCCTGTTAAGAGATTAAGGGGGGAGTTACATATAGAACTGTAATTTGTTCATGTTTTCCGTGATTTTTTTTAACCAATATGGGATTGCGCTGGGATTGCGTAACTTGGCATGTTGATTACTTTGTTTTTATATAATTTTAACCAATTTTTATTTTCTTTTTATCTTTCATAATGGCGGCCGTGGGAATTTTTTTTGTCAGGCTATATTAAAAAAAAGTACGTCAGGTGCGAATCGTCCACAGGTCGCTATGTAGATCCGATTTGCATGAAACCAAGTGTATTCTGTTAAGAAATAATGTAGAAACTGTTTAAGCCTAAGTCAAAAATTATTTTTTATCTTATTTTTGTTGTTGTTTTTGCCTAATTAAAAACTTTTAAACTTAAAAATTTCTACATAAAGTAGGTTCAGACCGTGGGCAATTTCATTACAAACATTTCTGTTAAAGTAGCATGATGATCGAAGCATTACTTTATGATATACACGATCCGCAGCTGAGGAAAACATGGTTTCGAGAAAAACGCATTTAAAGTAATGAAGTATATCTACTGCACAAGGAAGGTGGGTGCCGTCAACCTGGTGTAAGTTCCAAAAAAGTTCGAATTTCTTCGTGAAACTTTCATGATACATTCCTAAAGCGTTATTCTACCAATTTAAGAAATAAAAAAAATTTGGATTTTTATGTTGTCTATATGTAAATCTACCCTTAAATGGATACAACCACACATACTTTTAAAAGACAACTACAATGACAAAAATTTGATTGTAGCACTATGCAACTATGGACAACTCGCGATACCTTCTCCTTCAGCTTCGGAATATGGTATGACTTTTCGATCAAGCCCTTAGTTTTCTTCGATGAAAAGTGTCCTTGCTTGTGACTGATTTGAATGATATCAGTTTCCATTAGTAAAGGAACCACAAGTGACTCTTTATTCGGATCCTTGAAGACGACTCCGTTGACAATGTAGAAATCTCCATAGCCCTTGGTCTCGACGACAAGCTTAAGTACGTTCGTCCAATCATCTATCAACTGTGCCTCCCGCAAACGATGAAGTAAACTATCGGTCAATGTGAAACATGACACCCTACTTAACGCATCGACATGTCTAATCTTCGAGCTGGACCTGTGTTCTATTTCATAGTCGAAATCTTGTAGATACATCGCCAATCTAGATACCCTGAGCGGAATCTCCTTCTTCTTCATGGTCATTGTAAAAGCGTTACAGTCCGAAACAATCTAGAACTTTCTTTCTAGCACGAACACTAAAGCTGATACTTTTCGCAAGGCTTGCTTTTATGGCTCATGTAGAAACAAGTTATCCCCGAAATCTCGTTGAAGCAAAACGGCTCCAAATCCATACTTGGATGCATCGGAGTGAATCTTTGTTTCAAGCGAATGATCATAGAGCTTCAGAACTGGTCCACTGATCAACGCTTCCTTTAGCTTTTTGAATGCTGCTTACTGCTTGTCATGAAACTTAAATTTCACCACTTTGCGCAAAAGGTGGGACAACGGTTTGGCAAGTACGACGAATCCTTCCACAAACCTACGAAAGTACGAAGTCAATCAAAGGAATCTTCCGACTCCTTTCCTGTTGCGCGGAATCGTGTCTGCTCGAGTCTTTTCATCACCTGGTTTAATGGTACCATTTTGAACGATATAGCCTAAGAAATTTACTTTGCGCTTTAACACCTGACACTATCTCCAATTTATGCGCAAGCCATTTCTCTGTGCCATTTCCAAAACTCGTTTAAATTTCTGAACGCCCTCATCGATACTCTTACTCCCATGTATACAATCGCATCCTCTTTCTGAATCGAATCACGCAAAACCGCCATGATAAACCTGGTAAACACTGCTGGAAAGTTTGTTACACCGAAGGGTACGAACAGGAACTTATAATGCATACAATGAAAACTTTTGGGATTCTGGCGAAACAGGCAAGTGAAAGAAACCATTACTCAAATCTAGTATTGTGAAAACTTCTCCACCTTGGAGTTTTTCGATTACGCAATCCATGTGAGCTGTTGGGAATTTATTTCGGACAATCTTTTCATTTAGTTTAAGACTAGCAATACCCGCCGCGACGTTGTCCGCGACAATTAGCAGAGCGAGTTTTTTTAATGCATATTAGTGCAATAAAAGGAATGTTGGTTACATTGATTAAATTTAAGTGAACCTCATTTCCACACCTTGGAGGTAGAGGATTTGGCGCATTTTTTTTAAAGTGGTGTCCCCAGGGGTGCCCCAGGCATATTCCACGTGAAGAAGATTTTTAATTGTAACCTTTAATTTAAAACCTCTTGATAAACAAAATTTTTTGATTTTCCATCAGGTGCCAAAATTATTAAATTACTTGCCGAACTAACTCGGGAACAGGCAACATAAAACTGACCATGAGAATAGCAATCCTCTCTTAGATCTAACCCGGCTAACTTTAAATTCTGTCCCTGGGATTTATTGGTAGTTATTGCAAAACAGACTTTTACGGGAAATTGCAGTCTTTTGAATTCAAAGGGTAGGTTAGATGTTATAAGGGGAATTCTAGGTATTAACACCTTTTCACCCTTAGCGCATCCAGTAAAAACTACTGCTTCTATAACAAATTTATGGAGAGCTTTAACTTGCAATCTCGTTCCGTTGCAAAGTTTTGGAGGACTTAAATTACGTAGCAACATTATGGGGGCCCCAATTTTAAGAGAAAGATTATGCAAAGGAAAACCTGGAGGGTTTTGTTTGTTCAGGAATGGCATCTTCTAATACCGCGACTGAGTCAATAGATTTGTATGTTACCTCTTGACCGTCAAATGACTTTAATAGTGAGTCATTTATTGAAGAAGCTCTATCATTCCTTAAAGTTAAAATTGCGCGTTCAGACAACCAATCTAGCGACTTTTCTGCAATGTTTAAAATATCAGGAAATATTTTTGAAGTAAGGTCTTCGACTGAAGTTACTAAAGTTCCCAAGCTTGTTGGTATCTTTATCTTTCCCTTAATTGTTGGATATATGCCGTCTCCAATTTGGAGTAATGTTTTTGCAAAAAATCCAGCAGATTGATCGCCGTTCAAGTGCACACGCATATAGGCTAGTTTCGTGATATCAGGCCACAGAAAAGAAGATTTTAAGCACGATTTTATTTCATCGGCTCTGGTTCCGCGGGGCACTACTGGAAGGGTTTGACGAAAATCTCCTGCTTAAAGAACAGTAACGCCACCCATTACAAAGTTATTGTCTCGTATATCCTTCAAAGTCCTATCGAGAGCTTCGTAGCCGCCCTTATGCGCCATAGTGCATTCATCCCAAACAATAAGCTTACAGTCTTTCAAAACCATGTCCATATTGGACTGCTTTGAAATTTAGCAATACGGCATTTCCACATTTATTAAATTCAATGGAAGTTTGAATGCAGAATGCGCTGTTCGACCTCCGGTTAGCAAAGTGGCAGCTATTCCAGAAGAAGCGACAGCCAAGGCAATATTTTTATTTAAACGAACTTTTGCCAAAATCAAATTCAAAAGGAACGTTTTTCCAGTGCCACCAGGAGCATCCAAAAAATATATTCCACCTCGTTCGGCCTCAACACTTTCTAATATGTGCTTATATGCTACGTTTTGCTCGGCATTAAGTGAATTTTCGTCATTAATAATACCTAATTCATTATTTTCATAGTTGATTTCTCTTAAATAGTCCCTATTTGCTAATGGTTCATCGACTCTGTTTGGCTCAGTTAAACCGTACTCTGATAAAATATTTCCTCCTATAGATAGTACGATATCTTCAATTGTAATTAAACACTTGGTGTGCGCACGCTCCAGTAGGGCTGGATCTACATTACCATCTACTCGCATTTGTATTTGGTACACAAAATCTTCTGAGAGGCTTGATTTGTGATTATCCCAAAGATAGAGTGGATCGCTTATTTGGCAAGATACTAACATTATTGCAAATAGTTCTCGCAATTTAGTTGTCATTTGACATTGTGCAGCTTCGGTCACGGTCAAGTCCCAATGATTATCATCTTCCAGTAAGCCCAAAACTTTGCAAGCCATTTGGAAAGTATTGTATTCAACACCATTTACTGTTTTTAAATCCAAGAATGAGGTTGGACCTCTTACCTCATGGAGTAAAAGTCTAAGATAATAACATTCACTATTTTTGGGATGAACAGTGTACGCACGACCCAAACATTGATCTTTTTTAACCCCAGGGAAATTTGGAACATCAACCCCTCGTTTTCTTCTTTCAAATGATTTGTTATTCCACGTGTAAAAAGAAGGCACTTCGGCATAATGAAGGGTTCTCGCAAATGAGTCAATTTTGCAAAGCTCAAAAAAGGCAATTAGTGTCGTAGTTGGCGGATTCATTATCTGATTAGCCAATTGATTTGGATTATCTGGATTGAAGTATATCCTTTGACCATTTTCCAAATGCACAGCTAATTGAGTGATTGCTGGATATCTCTCATGTATGGGAAACGCTAAAATTCTCCATACCGCTTCTGAGCTGCTTATATATCGACCACTTTCATATAATTTTATTTCGTCTCTTACGTTTTCTATTGCAATTGTCGCTTGATCACTCCCTTTATTAATGTACTTACAGACATACTTAATAGACTTTACTGAGCTGCAGTATTCTACATTTAAATGGGCTCTAAGAGCACGCGAAAGAGTTGGATTATACGGCACAATCCAACGGTTATCTATAATGTTACCATTGATTACAATAGTAAAACCACTATCTATTGGAGCCCTTCGCCTATATTGTGGGTAACCGTCTTTCCCAGTCAAAGTATCTTTCAAAAACTGCCTTGGAAATCTTTTTGTGCATTTACCTTCAATCATGCAAGGCGATTTCGAATTTAATGCCCCGCAGGGTCCATGAATCATATTTGCCTTGATAATATCATGAAGTAGAGGATCCTTATCAGGATCGGGAATTTCAGCACTTATAATAGAATCAATTTGCTCAGGCATAATATGAGATTTTAGCCAAAGAAGTATGTGTACATGTGGCAGACCACGCTTTTGCCACTCTATTGAATACATGAAGCACTGGACTTCACCAAATAAATTGCCTTTATCCAATAAAAACATTAATATTTTTACCTTTAAATGGAAAATTCGAGCAATAATGTCATGGCGATCATGAGGTTTTTGACCCGGATATAACGCTTTGGTTATATCATCCCATTTAGGATTGCATGTAAATGTTATAAAGAGATCAGGGCGACCATAGTGTCGAACATACGTCATAGCCTCCTGCGTCTTTTCATGCATATATCGTGCGGAACCAGTAAATGTTGAAGGTAAAATAACCATTTGACCAAGTTGGCGTGCATCTGCATCTTGGCCGCCTATTGCATCTTTAAGATGTATATAAGTTTCTGCTCTTAATTTTGCTTGATTGTTTCCAATATAATTTAGTCTTTCACTATCGATTTTTGCGAACATATCTGTCACAAATTGACTAAGCAAAGATCTCGAACGCAATAAATGATTGTCTTCAGATGATCGAACCATTAATCTATAACTATAGAAGTCTAATGCTGACACGGTCTTTTTTAAGTCTTTTTTTGACACTGGATCAATTCGAGGTATGTTAATAGAATATCCATCCTCTCCATGACAAAATAGTAAAGGATATTGTAAACTGTCATATGAGTGATGGATTTTACTTATGCGCTGAAGTTTGTTATCATAACTTTCAATAACAATGTCTCTCTTTTGAACTTGTTCGCCAATTTATACCCAAGCAACTTCTTTGGCTGCAGGAGCATTATAGCGGCCTCTATGAGCATCAGCTGGTTCTTTTTCAGCGTGAATAACCATTTTAAAGTCCTGGCAATTTTTTGGAACTTTTTGTAGTGCAGTTTTGAACCCATTGATATATGGATTACAATTGTGCAGCATTATTTGGAGTGCCTTTACTAAGTCATGTTTAACGTCAGAATAATGTTTTCTCCTTAAATTAACTTCTTTTTCATCCTCGCCAACAAAATAAATTTGCAAAAACTCAGCTTCCTTTTGAGAAGCCGGCAAGAGGCTACCAACCAAGTGATACACTTGACCTTGAACTTTAAATGTAGGCATGAACCTATCTTTGTCAATTTTCGTACTACCAAATGACGTCATTTAAAAGCAATTGTTGTACTTTCTTATAAACGCAATGAAGTGATTATGGTCAGGATGACTACCCATTATCAAGCTATTTAGTGGCTCTGTTAAATTTTTGTAAGAAGGAAGTTTAACTTTTCCTTCTTTACAACATATACCTTTAAGCTCATTTTTCCATTTTAAAGCTCCACAAAATCCGCACTTCTTGTCCATCGCTCCTAATTGAACATACTTATCAGTATCATAGTCTATCGCAGCATTATAATGAAATGCAGAATTTTCTTTTATTTCCCAAGACGCTGCAGCTTCTACATTTTCTGATTTATTTGCATTTGCACCTACAGCTTCTACGTTTTTTGCGAGTCTTTTATTTTTAGCCTTTTCATGATACTTTTCTGATGCAGTCTTTGATATTTTTTTAGCTGTTCGGTCAGAAAATCGGACTCTTTTTTGTTTTTTTTGGGTTGGGTGGAAGATAAAATTCGCTTGGAGAAGGAGAATTCGTGTTTTGCCTGTCTTCTAGTGGAACTAACACATCAAAATGTCCATTGGAGAGATCGCCAGTAAAAAGCAGTCTTTTTATAGGACTCCCTTCTGTTCCAAAGTGGGTAAGAAAATTTCCATTGTAGTAGATTTCAATATAAATTGGGTACAATTCCCCTGCAGCCATTAACTCAGAAGTAGCACCATAAGTGTGAGGGCGCATCATTTCACGTTCATAATCTAAAGCATTGTCATAAATGTTTCCTTCAGAATTAACCGTATAATTTGCGAAATGATTCCACCGTTCCACAACACTCCTAACTATGGCCTGGCGTATTTTAGCAGACAAACATTCATTTCCATTTAAAATGTAGGAAAGTGCATTAAATTGGCAAGCTCCATCGCCTGTTATTGAAATTATGGAGTGAGGGACTAATACACCGTCTATCCTTAGGTTTTCAATAGCCATATTGATAACTTAATTAAAAGTTAATTAGTCTCTAAGTTTTAAAGCTATCGCGATTAAACTTTCCCAAAAGTCTTCTTTCTATTGCAGGTAGTACATATGTCGGAGCGAGCCGGATCGGACCACTATATCTTAAGGCTTAAGGCTCCCATAGAAATAATCATCGGCTGGCCGAAGCTAGCTTCCTTTCTTGTTACTTATCGATTACAGAAAAGGAAAGTAAGAAGGTCAGAAGGTGAGACCTCCTTTAGTCGGTCTTGTCACTCCACTACTGCATCCCACCATCGGCCCTCCTGACGCAGGATTCGCCCCGAATGCAACTCTGCGACTGTTGATGTTTTATAAGGCCCTTCACCTTTTCCTACCCGCTCGACTTCATATCTTCCATGATTACCGACTTTAACTACTTTATACGGCCCTAAGTACTTCACTTTCAGTCTTAGCCCAGTATCATACTGGGTGCGTTTGATAACTACCAAATCGGGAAGTTCTTTTCTACCATTCGTTTTGCATCAAATACTTTCTTATTCTCAGCTTGGATACTCTGAATGTTTTCCCTCAATTTGTCGCGTTCATCTTGTAACTCAGAAATCAAACAATCCTGGATTAATGACTTGGGCTGGACATCTCCTGAGATACCCATATCTAGTCCTGTTAAGAGATTAAGGGGGGAGTTACATATAGAACTGTAATTTGTTCATGTTTTCCGTGATTTTTTTTAACCAATATGGGATTGCGCTGGGATTGCGTAACTTGGCATGTTGATTACTTTGTTTTTATATAATTTTAACCAATTTTTATTTTCTTTTTATCTTTCATAATGGCGGCCGTGGGAATTTTTTTTGTCAGGCTATATTAAAAAAAAGTACGTCAGGTGCGAATCGTCCACAGGTCGCTATGTAGATCCGATTTGCATGAAACCAAGTGTATTCTGTTAAGAAATAATGTAGAAACTGTTTAAGCCTAAGTCAAAAATTATTTTTTATCTTATTTTTGTTGTTGTTTTTGCCTAATTAAAAACTTTTAAACTTAAAAATTTCTACATAAAGTAGGTTCAGACCGTGGGCAATTTCATTACAAACATTTCTGTTAAAGTAGCATGATGATCGAAGCATTACTTTATGATATACACGATCCGCAGCTGAGGAAAACATGGTTTCGAGAAAAACGCATTTAAAGTAATGAAGTATATCTACTGCACAAGGAAGGTGGGTGCCGTCAACCTGGTGTAAGTTCCAAAAAAGTTCGAATTTCTTCGTGAAACTTTCATGATACATTCCTAAAGCGTTATTCTACCAATTTAAGAAATAAAAAAAATTTGGATTTTTATGTTGTCTATATGTAAATCTACCCTTAAATGGATACAACCACACATACTTTTAAAAGACAACTACAATGACAAAAATTTGATTGTAGCACTATGCAACTATGGACAACTCGCGATACCTTCTCCTTCAGCTTCGGAATATGGTATGACTTTTCGATCAAGCCCTTAGTTTTCTTCGATGAAAAGTGTCCTTGCTTGTGACTGATTTGAATGATATCAGTTTCCATTAGTAAAGGAACCACAAGTGACTCTTTATTCGGATCCTTGAAGACGACTCCGTTGACAATGTAGAAATCTCCATAGCCCTTGGTCTCGACGACAAGCTTAAGTACGTTCGTCCAATCATCTATCAACTGTGCCTCCCGCAAACGATGAAGTAAACTATCGGTCAATGTGAAACATGACACCCTACTTAACGCATCGACATGTCTAATCTTCGAGCTGGACCTGTGTTCTATTTCATAGTCGAAATCTTGTAGATACATCGCCAATCTAGATACCCTGAGCGGAATCTCCTTCTTCTTCATGGTCATTGTAAAAGCGTTACAGTCCGAAACAATCTAGAACTTTCTTTCTAGCACGAACACTAAAGCTGATACTTTTCGCAAGGCTTGCTTTTATGGCTCATGTAGAAACAAGTTATCCCCGAAATCTCGTTGAAGCAAAACGGCTCCAAATCCATACTTGGATGCATCGGAGTGAATCTTTGTTTCAAGCGAATGATCATAGAGCTTCAGAACTGGTCCACTGATCAACGCTTCCTTTAGCTTTTTGAATGCTGCTTACTGCTTGTCATGAAACTTAAATTTCACCACTTTGCGCAAAAGGTGGGACAACGGTTTGGCAAGTACGACGAATCCTTCCACAAACCTACGAAAGTACGAAGTCAATCAAAGGAATCTTCCGACTCCTTTCCTGTTGCGCGGAATCGTGTCTGCTCGAGTCTTTTCATCACCTGGTTTAATGGTACCATTTTGAACGATATAGCCTAAGAAATTTACTTTGCGCTTTAACACCTGACACTATCTCCAATTTATGCGCAAGCCATTTCTCTGTGCCATTTCCAAAACTCGTTTAAATTTCTGAACGCCCTCATCGATACTCTTACTCCCATGTATACAATCGCATCCTCTTTCTGAATCGAATCACGCAAAACCGCCATGATAAACCTGGTAAACACTGCTGGAAAGTTTGTTACACCGAAGGGTACGAACAGGAACTTATAATGCATACAATGAAAACTTTTGGGATTCTGGCGAAACAGGCAAGTGAAAGAAACCATTACTCAAATCTAGTATTGTGAAAACTTCTCCACCTTGGAGTTTTTCGATTACGCAATCCATGTGAGCTGTTGGGAATTTATTTCGGACAATCTTTTCATTTAGTTTAAGACTAGCAATACCCGCCGCGACGTTGTCCGCGACAATTAGCAGAGCGAGTTTTTTTAATGCATATTAGTGCAATAAAAGGAATGTTGGTTACATTGATTAAATTTAAGTGAACCTCATTTCCACACCTTGGAGGTAGAGGATTTGGCGCATTTTTTTTAAAGTGGTGTCCCCAGGGGTGCCCCAGGCATATTCCACGTGAAGAAGATTTTTAATTGTAACCTTTAATTTAAAACCTCTTGATAAACAAAATTTTTTGATTTTCCATCAGGTGCCAAAATTATTAAATTACTTGCCGAACTAACTCGGGAACAGGCAACATAAAACTGACCATGAGAATAGCAATCCTCTCTTAGATCTAACCCGGCTAACTTTAAATTCTGTCCCTGGGATTTATTGGTAGTTATTGCAAAACAGACTTTTACGGGAAATTGCAGTCTTTTGAATTCAAAGGGTAGGTTAGATGTTATAAGGGGAATTCTAGGTATTAACACCTTTTCACCCTTAGCGCATCCAGTAAAAACTACTGCTTCTATAACAAATTTATGGAGAGCTTTAACTTGCAATCTCGTTCCGTTGCAAAGTTTTGGAGGACTTAAATTACGTAGCAACATTATGGGGGCCCCAATTTTAAGAGAAAGATTATGCAAAGGAAAACCTGGAGGGTTTTGTTTGTTCAGGAATGGCATCTTCTAATACCGCGACTGAGTCAATAGATTTGTATGTTACCTCTTGACCGTCAAATGACTTTAATAGTGAGTCATTTATTGAAGAAGCTCTATCATTCCTTAAAGTTAAAATTGCGCGTTCAGACAACCAATCTAGCGACTTTTCTGCAATGTTTAAAATATCAGGAAATATTTTTGAAGTAAGGTCTTCGACTGAAGTTACTAAAGTTCCCAAGCTTGTTGGTATCTTTATCTTTCCCTTAATTGTTGGATATATGCCGTCTCCAATTTGGAGTAATGTTTTTGCAAAAAATCCAGCAGATTGATCGCCGTTCAAGTGCACACGCATATAGGCTAGTTTCGTGATATCAGGCCACAGAAAAGAAGATTTTAAGCACGATTTTATTTCATCGGCTCTGGTTCCGCGGGGCACTACTGGAAGGGTTTGACGAAAATCTCCTGCTTAAAGAACAGTAACGCCACCCATTACAAAGTTATTGTCTCGTATATCCTTCAAAGTCCTATCGAGAGCTTCGTAGCCGCCCTTATGCGCCATAGTGCATTCATCCCAAACAATAAGCTTACAGTCTTTCAAAACCATGTCCATATTGGACTGCTTTGAAATTTAGCAATACGGCATTTCCACATTTATTAAATTCAATGGAAGTTTGAATGCAGAATGCGCTGTTCGACCTCCGGTTAGCAAAGTGGCAGCTATTCCAGAAGAAGCGACAGCCAAGGCAATATTTTTATTTAAACGAACTTTTGCCAAAATCAAATTCAAAAGGAACGTTTTTCCAGTGCCACCAGGAGCATCCAAAAAATATATTCCACCTCGTTCGGCCTCAACACTTTCTAATATGTGCTTATATGCTACGTTTTGCTCGGCATTAAGTGAATTTTCGTCATTAATAATACCTAATTCATTATTTTCATAGTTGATTTCTCTTAAATAGTCCCTATTTGCTAATGGTTCATCGACTCTGTTTGGCTCAGTTAAACCGTACTCTGATAAAATATTTCCTCCTATAGATAGTACGATATCTTCAATTGTAATTAAACACTTGGTGTGCGCACGCTCCAGTAGGGCTGGATCTACATTACCATCTACTCGCATTTGTATTTGGTACACAAAATCTTCTGAGAGGCTTGATTTGTGATTATCCCAAAGATAGAGTGGATCGCTTATTTGGCAAGATACTAACATTATTGCAAATAGTTCTCGCAATTTAGTTGTCATTTGACATTGTGCAGCTTCGGTCACGGTCAAGTCCCAATGATTATCATCTTCCAGTAAGCCCAAAACTTTGCAAGCCATTTGGAAAGTATTGTATTCAACACCATTTACTGTTTTTAAATCCAAGAATGAGGTTGGACCTCTTACCTCATGGAGTAAAAGTCTAAGATAATAACATTCACTATTTTTGGGATGAACAGTGTACGCACGACCCAAACATTGATCTTTTTTAACCCCAGGGAAATTTGGAACATCAACCCCTCGTTTTCTTCTTTCAAATGATTTGTTATTCCACGTGTAAAAAGAAGGCACTTCGGCATAATGAAGGGTTCTCGCAAATGAGTCAATTTTGCAAAGCTCAAAAAAGGCAATTAGTGTCGTAGTTGGCGGATTCATTATCTGATTAGCCAATTGATTTGGATTATCTGGATTGAAGTATATCCTTTGACCATTTTCCAAATGCACAGCTAATTGAGTGATTGCTGGATATCTCTCATGTATGGGAAACGCTAAAATTCTCCATACCGCTTCTGAGCTGCTTATATATCGACCACTTTCATATAATTTTATTTCGTCTCTTACGTTTTCTATTGCAATTGTCGCTTGATCACTCCCTTTATTAATGTACTTACAGACATACTTAATAGACTTTACTGAGCTGCAGTATTCTACATTTAAATGGGCTCTAAGAGCACGCGAAAGAGTTGGATTATACGGCACAATCCAACGGTTATCTATAATGTTACCATTGATTACAATAGTAAAACCACTATCTATTGGAGCCCTTCGCCTATATTGTGGGTAACCGTCTTTCCCAGTCAAAGTATCTTTCAAAAACTGCCTTGGAAATCTTTTTGTGCATTTACCTTCAATCATGCAAGGCGATTTCGAATTTAATGCCCCGCAGGGTCCATGAATCATATTTGCCTTGATAATATCATGAAGTAGAGGATCCTTATCAGGATCGGGAATTTCAGCACTTATAATAGAATCAATTTGCTCAGGCATAATATGAGATTTTAGCCAAAGAAGTATGTGTACATGTGGCAGACCACGCTTTTGCCACTCTATTGAATACATGAAGCACTGGACTTCACCAAATAAATTGCCTTTATCCAATAAAAAAATTAATATTTTTACCTTTAAATGGAAAATTCGAGCAATAATGTCATGGCGATCATGAGGTTTTTGACCCGGATATAACGCTTTGGTTATATCATCCCATTTAGGATTGCATGTAAATGTTATAAAGAGATCAGGGCGACCATAGTGTCGAACATACGTCATAGCCTCCTGCGTCTTTTCATGCATATATCGTGCGGAACCAGTAAATGTTGAAGGTAAAATAACCATTTGACCAAGTTGGCGTGCATCTGCATCTTGGCCGCCTATTGCATCTTTAAGATGTATATAAGTTTCTGCTCTTAATTTTGCTTGATTGTTTCCAATATAATTTAGTCTTTCACTATCGATTTTTGCGAACATATCTGTCACAAATTGACTAAGCAAAGATCTCGAACGCAATAAATGATTGTCTTCAGATGATCGAACCATTAATCTATAACTATAGAAGTCTAATGCTGACACGGTCTTTTTTAAGTCTTTTTTTGACACTGGATCAATTCGAGGTATGTTAATAGAATATCCATCCTCTCCATGACAAAATAGTAAAGGATATTGTAAACTGTCATATGAGTGATGGATTTTACTTATGCGCTGAAGTTTGTTATCATAACTTTCAATAACAATGTCTCTCTTTTGAACTTGTTCGCCAATTTATACCCAAGCAACTTCTTTGGCTGCAGGAGCATTATAGCGGCCTCTATGAGCATCAGCTGGTTCTTTTTCAGCGTGAATAACCATTTTAAAGTCCTGGCAATTTTTTGGAACTTTTTGTAGTGCAGTTTTGAACCCATTGATATATGGATTACAATTGTGCAGCATTATTTGGAGTGCCTTTACTAAGTCATGTTTAACGTCAGAATAATGTTTTCTCCTTAAATTAACTTCTTTTTCATCCTCGCCAACAAAATAAATTTGCAAAAACTCAGCTTCCTTTTGAGAAGCCGGCAAGAGGCTACCAACCAAGTGATACACTTGACCTTGAACTTTAAATGTAGGCATGAACCTATCTTTGTCAATTTTCGTACTACCAAATGACGTCATTTAAAAGCAATTGTTGTACTTTCTTATAAACGCAATGAAGTGATTATGGTCAGGATGACTACCCATTATCAAGCTATTTAGTGGCTCTGTTAAATTTTTGTAAGAAGGAAGTTTAACTTTTCCTTCTTTACAACATATACCTTTAAGCTCATTTTTCCATTTTAAAGCTCCACAAAATCCGCACTTCTTGTCCATCGCTCCTAATTGAACATACTTATCAGTATCATAGTCTATCGCAGCATTATAATGAAATGCAGAATTTTCTTTTATTTCCCAAGACGCTGCAGCTTCTACATTTTCTGATTTATTTGCATTTGCACCTACAGCTTCTACGTTTTTTGCGAGTCTTTTATTTTTAGCCTTTTCATGATACTTTTCTGATGCAGTCTTTGATATTTTTTTAGCTGTTCGGTCAGAAAATCGGACTCTTTTTTGTTTTTTTTGGGTTGGGTGGAAGATAAAATTCGCTTGGAGAAGGAGAATTCGTGTTTTGCCTGTCTTCTAGTGGAACTAACACATCAAAATGTCCATTGGAGAGATCGCCAGTAAAAAGCAGTCTTTTTATAGGACTCCCTTCTGTTCCAAAGTGGGTAAGAAAATTTCCATTGTAGTAGATTTCAATATAAATTGGGTACAATTCCCCTGCAGCCATTAACTCAGAAGTAGCACCATAAGTGTGAGGGCGCATCATTTCACGTTCATAATCTAAAGCATTGTCATAAATGTTTCCTTCAGAATTAACCGTATAATTTGCGAAATGATTCCACCGTTCCACAACACTCCTAACTATGGCCTGGCGTATTTTAGCAGACAAACATTCATTTCCATTTAAAATGTAGGAAAGTGCATTAAATTGGCAAGCTCCATCGCCTGTTATTGAAATTATGGAGTGAGGGACTAATACACCGTCTATCCTTAGGTTTTCAATAGCCATATTGATAACTTAATTAAAAGTTAAACTCCAAAAATGTTCGATTATAAAATGTTTTGTTAAAAACTAACGAAAATTGCAATACATAGAAGTTCACTACGAATGCAAAAGTAAAATTAAATTTGCATTCAGCCTGTAAAATACAGACCGTAGTAAATTTTTAATAAGCAATTTATAAAACAAACTGATTTCTTTAGAAGAAATTATTTGCTTTTTTTTAAGCAATCTACCGAAAATCGCAATACATAAATGCAATTAAGTTGACGACGAATGCAAAAAAAACTTTAGTTTGCATTCAGCCTGCAAAATACAGACTGTAGAAAACTTATAGTCAGCAATTATGTTTTGTAAGAAACTATTAAAAATTGCAATACATAGAAGTTCACTACGAATGCAAAAGTAAAATTAAGTTTGCATTTAGCCTGCAAAATACAGACCGCAGTAAACTTATAATCAGCAGTTTAAGAAACAAACTGATTTTTTCAGACGAAGTTATTTGCTTTTTTTTTAAAACAAACTACTAAAATCGCAATACATAAATGCAATTAAGTTGACTACGAATGCAAAAATTACTTTAGTTTGCATTCAGCCTGCGAAATGCAGACTGTAGAAAACTTATAGTCAGCAATTTTACAACGTAATTGTTTTCTTAAAAGGTTTACTACAAATACGAATTTGTCCCAAATTTGTATTCAGCCTGCTAGAACAGACTGCAGTAAACTCTAAAATGATTTAAGGATTAGTTTAATACAAATGCAAACCTATAATGGAAAAATTTGCATTAGCCTTTAAAATGCAGGCCGTATATATCTTAGCACTACATATTAACCCGATGTTTACTACGAATGAGTATTTAGCAATTAACTAATCTTTCATCCAGTCTATATGTAAACAGACTGCAGTAAGCTCTCGAGAAAATATAAGCAGCCACAAATAAATATATTAAAAAGTAGAATACTAATACATGTACAATGTACATATACATATATTCCGCAGTTTACTACAAATGAAAACTTTCATTTAGCCAGCTTGATACAGGCTGTATTAGCTGCAGAAAAATCATAAATTATTTAATTAATTTGCACTCAAACCAATTATAAACATACATACATATGTAAGAAATATAGCTTACTCGAAAATGTATTTTAAAAAGAACAGCCAGGATTCTGAAAATTCTTATAGAGCACTCTACTTTTTCACTTCCTCACTCAAATTTGACTTTTTGGTTTGTAGCCTGCGAAAGTGCGTACAATAACAAAACCAAAACTGTTAAAAAAAAATATCATTTGCTGTCTCTTTCTATTGCTGTCCCTTTCTGTAAGCCAGTGTATGCTGCTAAATAGGAATGCTGCTGCTGTGTCTTTCTTGCTGCAAGGAGGTGGTCAGGACTGCCACCTGATTGTGGACCTGTCCCTGCCGCTTCCAATAACTTGGCCTTTGTTGCTGGGGAAGCCGCTGTTCTGGCTGCGCTGCTGCGTAAGGCGCATTTTGTTGCTGGATTTGCTGCTGTTGTTGTTGCTGCACTTGCTGTTGTTGTTGGTTTTGCTGCTGTTGTTGTTGGTATGGCTGCTGTTGTTGTTGGTATGACTGCTGTTGTAGTTGGTTTTTCTGCTGTTGTTGTTGCTGGACTTGAGGTTGAACATCCAGTTGCTGCATCTGTGGCTGTTGCTGGCCTAATTGGCGAAGTAGGGCCGCGTTTGGCCGCCTGGCCACCCGCACGTCCGTTTTGTGCATCACCCATTTCTGAACTGACGAAAATCAAAGCGAGGATCAACTGCTTCTTTTCGCTTGCATATATGTATGCGTCGCCAACATATATTTGTCTCACTCACACCAGAGGTCAAAAAGGCACAATTTTATGTGTGTGTGAGCTTTTTGTTTTTTTCTACTTATATTAGAAGAAGAAGAAACTCATCCAAACACACAAATGTGGTAAAAAGCTTTGGCACAACAATCTAATTCTGAGAAATGAAGTACTTTTGAACATTCATATATCCCAAATCATAACATTACATAAATTGTCCAGTTCATTTAAATGCTTTATTTGTATCTGTAAGGTATGCTATGCTTTCTATACCCAATGATAGCAACAATAGATACGATTTCGCTGATTTGAAAGAAATTTTCAAAAATCTATATCAAAAGTGAAATTCTTAAGAAAGTTTCGATAAACGTTTCAGTAATTTTTTTTTTTTTTGAGTGCATTGAAGGTAATTGCATAGTTCAATTTTATTTCAGGACTGACAAAGCTAATAAAAAAAAATTAGCAAATTAAATGGGAATTTTCATTTTTGAACGCTAAAGTTACATTTAATATTTTGAACACATTGATGTGCATATTCTGTTTTTTAAAAATATTTTTAAGAATAGAGCTCAAAAACTCAAGCTGCTAAATTTTTTCGTAGTGAACATAACAGACTTACACCCACAAGTTTTGCGAGTGTAAAAACGTAAACAACGTACGGCCGAATAGTCTCCCCGAAACATTGCAAATTTAGGAACAATGCATAGAACTCAACCATACGTACATACATAGGTAAAATAACTTTGGGATTGTACGGCAAATCTTAAAAACTCTTGCGATATGGCTTGAGCTGGTAATATCCAGATGATCAGCGTTGCTAAGTGAATATTACATCTCCTTACTGGAAATTTTGTAATGTGTATGCAGATACTACATTTGTGTTGGAGAAATGCATTTCTTTGTACTTATGTATATCGCAATCGTTATCTACAATTTTGTTTTTTGCTGCTGAATATTTTAGCTGGATAAAAAAATAGGCACAACGCATTCATACATGCCGACTTGTCAATGTGTGTGTAAGTCGTTGCGTTTTTTACATTTAAATGTGACAACTACAATTTTTCCCTTCTTTCCCCTTAAATACCCTCAAATGAATTGTTTAAGATCAAATCAAAGATACCTCATGAATTTAACAAATTAGCTACACATTTGGATTTAGAATTGCATCCATTAGATAATCCGTTCTGGTATCCAAATAGTACAAATTTTATCAGGTGTTTCTAAACCAGAAAAAAAACATTGGACGCCTCTCTTTCGCTTCAAATGACTCTCTCTCTGCTCACTACTCTCTCGCTCTGCTTTTGCTGACGTTGTTTTTGTGAGAGCTGTATTCGGAAATCGTTCGGCGGTCCGAACTCCCGAAGCAAACAAATAGGCCCCCGCAATCTTGAAATCTAACAAAAAAAATCATATAAAATCAACCGTGGGTCAAAAAAAAAAAAAAAAATACCTTACTGATTGTATGGCATAGCTCCACACTTTAAAACAAAAACGGATCCGATCGCATAATCGGTGTGGAAAAATTAATTAAGTGCCCCAACCGGAAGTCGGTTAAAAAAAAAATATCAACTTGTTTGGTTGCAAACTGTGGGAATGGTTGATGTTTTAATCAACCAATTTTGCATTTTTCGAGAGTCCTGGGAGTCCTTAGGAGCCGAATTTTAAAAAATCCTTTCTTAGTGCACACCTCCTCTAACACACGATTCAGAACCAATTTTTTCCAGAATTTTAGGTCTTATGGTTTGGGCTGGGGGAACATGACGCAAATCGACATCTACTCTTTTATAGAAATACTAGCAATACCCGCCGCGACGTTGTCCGCGACAATTAGCAGAGCGAGTTTTTTTTTAATGCATATTAGTGCAATAAAAGGAATGTTGGTTACATTGATTAAATTTAAGTGAACCTCATTTCCACACCACCCTGGAGGTAGAGGATTTGGCGCATTTTTTTTATAGTGGTGTCCCCAGGGGTACCCCAGGCATATTCCACGTGAAGAAGATTTTTAATTGTAACCTTTAATTTAAAACCTCTTGATAAACAACATTTTTTGATTTTCCATCAGGTGACAAAATTATTAAATTACTTGCCGAACTAACTCGGGAACAGGCAACATAAAACTGACCATGAGAAAAGCAATCCTCTCTTAGATCTAACCCGGCTAACTTTAAATTCTGTCCCTGGGTTTTATTGATAGTTATTGCAAAACAGACTTTTACGGGAAATTGCAGTCTTTTGAATTCAAAGGGTAGGTTAGATGTTATAAGGGGAATTCTAGGTATAAACACCTTTTCACCCTTAGCGCATCCAGTAAAAACTACTGCTTCTATAACAAATTTATGGAGAGCTTTAACTTGCAATCTCGTTCCGTTGCAAAGTTTTGGAGGACTTAAATTACGTAGCAACATTATGGGGCCCCAATTTTAAGAGAAAGATTATGCAAAGGAAAACCTGGAGGGTTTTGTTTGTTCAGGAATAGCATCTTCTAATACCGTGACTGAGTCAATAGATTTGTATGTTACCTCTTGACCGTCAAATGACTTTAATAGTGAGTCATTTATTGAAGAAGCTCTATCATTCCTTAAAGTTAAAATTGCGCGTTCAGACAACCAATCTAGCGACTTTTCTGCAATGTTTAAAATATCAGGGAATATTTTTGAAGTAAGGTCTTCGACTGAAGTTACTAAAGTTCCCAAGCATGTTGGTATCTTTATCTTTCCCTCAATTGTTGGATATATGCCGTCTCCAATTTGGAGTAATGTTTTTGCAAAAAATTCAGCAGATTGATCGCCGTTCAAGTGCACACGCATATTTTTGGTTAAGGCTAGTTTCGTGATATCAGGCCACAGAAAAGAAGATTTTAAGCACGATTTTATTTCATCGGCTCTGGTTCCGCGGGGCACTACTGGAAGGGTTTGACGAAAATCTCCTGCTTAAAGAACAGTAACGCCACCCATTACAAAGTTATTGTCTCGTATATCCTTCAAAGTCCTATCGAGAGCTTCGTAACCGCCCTTATGCGCCATAGTGCATTCATCCCAAACAATAAGCTTACAGTCTTTCAAAAACATGGCCATATTGGACTGCTTTGAAATTTAGCAATACGGCATTTCCACATTTATTAAATTCAATGGAAGCTGTTCGACCTCCGGTTAGCAAAGTGGCAGCTATTCCAGAAGAAGCGACAGCCAAGGCAATATTTTTATTTAAACGAACTTTTGCCAAAATCAAATTCAAAAGGAACGTTTTTCCAGTGCCACCAGGAGCATCCAAAAAATATATTCCACCTCGTTCGGCCTCAACACTTTCTAATATGTGCTTATATGCTACGTTTTGCTCGGCATTAAGTGAATTTTCGTCATTAATAATACCTAATTCATTATTTTCATAGTTGATTTCTTTTAAATAGTCCCTATTTGCTAATGGTTCATCGACTCTGTTTGGCTCAGTTAAACCGTACTCTGATAAAATATTTCCTCCTATAGATAGTGCGATATCTTCAATTGTAATTAAACACTTGGTGTGCGCACGCTCCAGTAGGGCTGGATCTACATTACCATCTACTCGCATTTGTATTTGGTACACAAAATCTTCTGAGAGGCTTGATTTGTGATTATCCCAAAGATAGAGTGGATCGCTTATTTGGCAAGATACTAACATTATTGCAAATAGTTCTCGCAATTTAGTTGGCGTTTGACATTGTGCAGCTTCGGTCACGGTCAAGTCCCAATGATTATCATCTTCCAGTAAGCCCAAAGCTTTGCAAGCCATTTGGAAAGTATTGTATTCAACACCATTTACTGTTTTTAAATCCAAGAATGAGGTTGGACCTCTTACCTCATGGAGTAAAAGTCTAAGATAATAACATTCACTATTTTTGGGATGAACAGTGTACACACGACCCAAACATTGATCTTTTTTAACCCCAGGGAAATTTGGAACATCAACCCCTCGTTTTCTTCTTTGAAATGATTTGTTATTCCACGTGTAAAAAGAAGGCACTTCGGCATAATGAAGGGTTCTCGCAAATGAGTCAATTTTGCAAAGCTCAAAAAAGGCAATTAGTGTCGTAGTTGGCGGATTCATTATCTGATTAGCTAATTGATTTGGATTATCTGGATTGAAGTATATCCTTTGACCATTTTCCAAATGCACAGCTAATTGAGTGATTGCTGGACATCTCTCATGTATGGGAAACGCTAAAATTCTCCATACCGCTTCTGAGCTGCTTATATATCGACCACTTTCATATAATTTTATTTCGTCTCTTACGTTTTCTATTGCAATTGTCGCTTGATCACTCCCTTTATTAATGTACTTACAGACATACCTAATAGACTTTACTGAGCTGCAGTATTCTACATTTAAATGGGCTCTAAGAGCACGCGAAAGAGTTGGATTATACGGCACAATCCAACGGTTATCTATAATGTTACCATTGATTACAATAGTAAAACCACTATCTATTGGAGCCCTTCGCCTATATTGTGGGTAACCGTCTTTCCCAGTCATAGTATCTTTCAAAAACTGCCTTGGAAATCTTTTTGTGCATTTACCTTCAATCATGCAAGGCGATTTCGAATTTAATGCCCCGCAGGATCCATGAATCATATTTTCCTTGATAATATCATGAAGTAGAGGATCCTTATCAATAGAATCAATTTGCTCAGGCATAATATGAGATTTTAGCCAAAGAAGTATGTGTACATGTGGCAGACCACGCTTTTGCCACTCTATTGAATACATGAAGCACTGGACTTCACCAAATAAATTGCCTTTATCCAATAAAAACATTAATATTTTTACCTTTAAATGGAAAATTCGAGCAATAATGTCATGGCGATCATGAGGTTTTTGACCCGGATATAACGCTTTGGTTATATCATCCCATTTAGGATTGCGTGTAAATGTTATAAAGAGATCAGGGCGATCATAGTGTCGAACACACGTCATAGCATCCTGCGTCTTTTCATGCATATATCGTGCGGAACCAGTAAATGTTGAAGGTAAAATAACCATTTGACCAAGTTGGCGTGCATCTGCATCTTGGCCGCCTATTGCATCTTTAAGATGTATATAAGTTTCTGCTCTTAATTTTGCTTGATTGTTTCCAATATAATTTAGTCTTTCACTATCGATTTTTGCGAACATATCTGTCACAAATTGACTAAGCAAAGATCTCGAACGCAATAAATGATTGTCTTCAGATGATCGAACCATTAATCTATAACTATAGAAGTCTAGTGCTGACACGGTCTTTTTTAAGTCTTTTTTTGACACTGGATCAATTCGAGGTATGTTAATAGAATATCCATCCTCTCCATGACAAAATAGTAAAGGATATTGTAAACTGTCATATGAATGATGGATTTTACTTATGCGCTGAAGTTTGTTATCATAACTTTCAATAACAATGTCTCTCTTTTGAAATTGTTCGCCAATTTATACCCAAGCAACTTCTTTGGCTGCAGGAGCATTATAGCGGCCTCTATGAGCATCAGCTGGTTTTTTTTCAGCGTGAATAACCATTTTAAAGTCCTGGCAATTTTTTGGAACTTTTTGTAGTGCAGTTTTGAACCCATTGATATATGGATTACAATTGTGCAGCATTATTTGGAGTGCCTTTACTAAGTCATGTTTAACGTCAGAATAATGTTTTCTCCTTAAATTAACTTCTGTTTCATCCTCGCCAACAAAATAAATTTGCAAAAACTCAGCTTCCTTTTGAGGAGCCGGCAAGAGGCTACCAACCAAGTGATACACTTGACCTTGAACTTTAAATGTAGGCATGAACCTAATGACGTCATTTGAAAGCAATTGTTGTACTTTCTTATAAACGCCATGAAGTGATTATGGTCAGGATGACTACCCATTATCAAGCTATTTAGTGGCTCTGGTAAATTTTTGTAAGAAGGAAGTTTAACTTTTCCTTCTTTAAAACAAATACATTTAGGCTCATTTTTCCATTTTAAAGCTCCACAAAATCCGCACTTCTTGCCCATCGCTCCTAATTGAACATACTTATCAGTATCATAGTCTATCGCAGCATTATAATGAAATGCAGAATTTTCTTTTATTTCCCAAGACGCTGCAGCTTCTACATTTTCTGATTCATTTGCATTTGCACCTACAGCTTCTACGTTTTTTACGAGTCTTTTATTTTTAGCCTTTTCACGATACTTTTCTGATGCAGTCTTTGATATTTTTTTAGCTGTTCGGTCAGAAAATCGGACTCGCCTCTTTTTTGTTTTTTTTGGGGTGTGTGGAAGATAAAATTCGCTTGGAGAATGAGAATTCGTTTTTTACCTGTCTTCTAGTGGAACTTACTCATCAAAATGTCCATTGGAGAGATCGCCAGTAAAAAGCAGTCTTTTTATAGGACTCCCTTCTGTTCCAAAGTGGGTAAGAAAATTTCCATTGTAGTAGATTTCAATATAAATTGGGTACAATTCCCCTGCAGCCATTAACTCAGAAGTAGCACCATAAGTGTGAGGGCGCATCATTTCACGTTCATAATCTAAAGCATTGTCATAAATGTTTCCTTCAGAATTAACCGTATAATTTGCGAAATGATTCCACCGTCCCACAACACTCCTAACTATGGCCTGGCGTATTTTAGCAGACAAACATTCATTTCCATTTAAAATGTAGGAAAGTGCATTAAATTGGCAAGCTCCATCGCCTGTTATTGAAATTATGGAGTGAGGGACTAATACACCGTCTATCCTTAGGTTTTCAATAGCCATATTGATAACTTAATTAAAAGTTAAACTCCAAAAATGTTCGATTATAAAATGTTTTGTTAAAAACTAACGAAAATTGCAATACATAGAAGTTCACTACGAATGCAAAAGTAAAATTAAATTTGCATTCAGCCTGTAAAATACAGACCGTAGTAAATTTTTAATAAGCAATTTATAAAACAAACTGATTTCTTTAGAAGAAATTATTTGCTTTTTTTTAAGCAATCTACCGAAAATCGCAATACATAAATGCAATTAAGTTGACGGCGAATGCAAAAAAAACTTTAGTTTGCATTCAGCCTGCAAAATACAGACTGTAGAAAACTTATAGTCAGCAATTATGTTTTGTAAGAAACTATTGAAAATTGCAATACATAGAAGTTCACTACGAATGCAAAAGTAAAATTAAGTTTGCATTCAGCCTGCAAAATACAGACCGCAGTAAACTTATAATCAGCAATTTAAGAAACAAACTGATTTTTTCAGACGAAGTTATTTGCTTTTTTTTTAAAACAAACTACTAAAATCGCAATACATAAATGCAATTAAGTTGACTACGAATGCAAAAATAACTTTAGTTTGCATTCAGCCTGCGAAATGCAGACTGTAGAAAACTTATAGTCAGCAATTTTACAACGTAATTGTTTTCTTAAAAGGTTTACTACAAATACGAATTTGTCCCAAATTTGTATTCAGCCTGCTAGAACAGACTGCAGTAAACTCTAAAATGATTTAATACAAATGCAAACCTATAATGGAAAAATTTGCATTAGCCTTTAAAATGCAGGCCGTATATATCTTAGCACTACATATTAACCCGATGTTTACTACGAATGAGTATTTAGCAATTAACTAATCTTTCATCCAGTCTATATGTAAACAGACTGCAGTAAGCTCTCGAGAAAATATAAGCAGCCACAAATAAATATATTAAAAAGTAGAATACTAATACATGTACAATGTACATACATATATTCCGCAGTTTACTACAAATGAAAACTTTCATTTAGCCAGCTTGATACAGGCTGTATTAGCTGCAGAAAAATCATAAATTATTTAATTAATTTGCACTCAAACCAATTATAAACATACATACATATGTACATATGTAAGAAATATAGCTTACTCGAAAATGTATTTTAAAAAGAACAGCCAGGATTCTAAAAATTCTTATAGAGCACTCTACTTTTTCACTTCCTCACTCAAATTTGACTTTTTGGTTGCGAAAGTGCGTACAATAACAAAACCAAAACTGTTAAAAAAAAATATCATTTGCTGTCTCTTTCTATTGCTGTCCCTTTCTGTAAGCCAGTGTATGCTGCTGAATAGGAATGCTGCTGCTGTGTCTTTCTTGCTGCAAGGAGGTGGTCAGGACTGCCACCTGATTGTGGACCTGTCCCTGCCGCTTCCAATAACTTGGCCTTTGTTGCTGGGGAAGCCGCTGTTCTGGCTGCGCTGCTGCGTAAGGCGCATTTTGTTGCTGGATTTGCTGCTGTTGTTGTTGCTGCACTTGCTGTTGTTGTTGGTTTTGCTGCTGTTGTTGTTGGTATGGCTGCTGTTGTTGTTGGTATGACTGCTGTTGTAGTTGGTTTTTCTGCTGTTGTTGTTGCTGGACTTGAGGTTGAACATCCAGTTGCTGCATCTGTGGCTGTTGCTGGCCTAATTGGCGAAGTAGGGCCGCGTTTGGCCGCCTGGCCACCCGCACGTCCGTTTTGTGCATCACCCATTTCTGAACTGACGAAAATCAAAGCGAGGATCAACTGCTTCTTTTCGCTTGCATATATGTATGCGTCGCCAACATATATTTGTCTCACTCACACCAGAGGTCAAAAAGGCACAATTTTATGTGTGTGTGAGCTTTTTGTTTTTTTCTACTTATATTAGAAGAAGAAGAAACTCATCCAAACACACAAATGTGGTAAAAAGCTTTGGCACAACAATCTAATTCTGAGAAATGAAGTACTTTTGAACATTCATATATCCCAAATCATAACATTACATAAATTGTCCAGTTCATTTAAATGCTTTATTTGTATCTGTAAGGTATGCTATGCTTTCTATACCCAATGATAGCAACAATAGATACAATTTCGCTGATTTGAAAGAAATTTTCAAAAATCTATATCAAAAGTGAAATTCTTAAGAAAGTTTCGATAAACGTTTCAGTAATTTTTTTTTTTTTGAGTGCATTGAAGGTAATTGCATAGTTCAATTTTATTTCAGGACTGACAAAGCTAATAAAAAAAAATTAGCAAATTAAATGGGAATTTTCATTTTTGAACGCTAAAGTTACATTTAATATTTTGAACACATTGATGTGCATATTCTGTTTTTTAAAAATATTTTTAAGAATAGAGCTCAAAAACTCAAGCTGCTAAATTTTTTCGTAGTGAACATAACAGACTTACACCCACAAGTTTTGCGAGTGTAAAAACGTAAACAACGTACGGCCGAATAGTCTCCCCGAAACATTGCAAATTTAGGAACAATGCATAGAACTCAAATAACTTTGGGACTGTACGGCAAATCTTAAAAATTCTTGCGATATGGCTTGAGCTGGTAATATCCAGATGATCAGCGTTGCTAAGTGAATATTACATCTCCTAACTGGAAATTTTGTAATGTGTATGCAGATACTACATTTGTGTTGGAGAAATGCATTTCTTTGTACTTATGTATTTCGCAATCGTTATCTACAATTTTGTTTTTTGCTGCTGAATATTTTAGCTGGTCTAAAAAAGTAGGCACAACGCATTCATACATGCCGACTTGTCAATGTGTGTGTAAGTCGTTGCGTTTTTTACATTTAAATGTGACAACTACAATTTTTCCCTTCTTTCCCCTTAAATACCCTCAAATGAATTGTTTAAGATCAAATCAAAACAAGAGAGAACGCTATAGTCGGGTGTCCCGACTATCAGATACCCGTTACTCAGCTAAAGGAGTGCGAGGGAGATAGATATATAAAATCTTTGATCGGGCATAACTTTTTAACGAATGGTCCGATTTGAAAAATTTCTTCTACATTTCGATAGGTATTGATAGTCACAATAAAACTGCATTTTTAGTTTTCCAAAATCTTTAATGGTGTGGGCGCCAGACACCTTTAAAAAAATGGTGTAGGGCGATTGAGGGCGTTAGAGGGGGCGTGGCACCATTTTGAAATAAACTTGCGCTGCGTAGGAACTCCAAGAATATGCATGCAAAATGCCAATCCTCTAGCTTTTATAGTTTCCGAAATCTCAGCGTTCATACGGACGGACAGACGGACAGACGGACAGACGGACATGGCTAGTTCGACTCGGCTAGTGATCCTGATCAAGAATATATATACTTTATAGGGTCGGAAAAGCTTCCTTCTCCCTGTTACATACTTTTGCACGAATACAATATACCCTTTTACTCTACGAGTAACGGGTATAAATACCTCATGAATTTAACAAATTAGCTACACATTTGGATTTAGAATTGCATCCATTAGATAATCCGTTCTGGTATCCAAATAGTACAAATTTTATCAGGTGTTTCTAAACCAGAAAAAAAACATTGGACGCCTCTCTTTCGCTTCAAATGACACTCTCTCTGCTCACTACTCTCTCGCTCTGCTTTTGCTGACGTTGTTTTTGTGAGAGCTGTATTCGGAAATCGTTCGGCGGTCCGAACTCCCGAAGCAAACAAATAGGCCCCCGCAATCTTGAAATCTAACAAAAAAAATCATATAAAATCAACCGTGGGTCCAGAAAAAAAAAAAAATACCTTACTGATTGTATGGCATAGCTCCACACTTTAAAACAAAAACGGATCCGATCGCATAATCGGTGTGGAAAAATTAATTAAGTGCCCCAACCGGAAGTCGGTTGGGGCTCATCTTCTGGGCTTTCAAAGATTTCCACAAACAAAGCTTAAAAAAAAAATATCAACTTGTTTGGTTGCAAACTGTGGGAATGGTTGATGTTTTAATCAACCAATTTTGCATTTTTCGAGAGTCCTGGGAGTCCTTAGGAGCCGAATTTTAAAAAATCCTTTCTTAGTGCACACCTCCTCTAACACACGATTCAGAACCAATTTTTTCCAGAATTTTAGGTCTTATGGTTTGGGCTGGGGGAACATGACGCAAATCGACATCTACTCTTTTATAGAAATACTAGCAATACCCGCCGCGACGTTGTCCGCGACAATTAGCAGAGCGAGTTTTTTTTTAATGCATATTAGTGCAATAAAAGGAATGTTGGTTACATTGATTAAATTTAAGTGAACCTCATTTCCACACCACCCTGGAGGTAGAGGATTTGGCGCATTTTTTTTATAGTGGTGTCCCCAGGGGTACCCCAGGCATATTCCACGTGAAGAAGATTTTTAATTGTAACCTTTAATTTAAAACCTCTTGATAAACAACATTTTTTGATTTTCCATCAGGTGACAAAATTATTAAATTACTTGCCGAACTAACTCGGGAACAGGCAACATAAAACTGACCATGAGAAAAGCAATCCTCTCTTAGATCTAACCCGGCTAACTTTAAATTCTGTCCCTGGGTTTTATTGATAGTTATTGCAAAACAGACTTTTACGGGAAATTGCAGTCTTTTGAATTCAAAGGGTAGGTTAGATGTTATAAGGGGAATTCTAGGTATAAACACCTTTTCACCCTTAGCGCATCCAGTAAAAACTACTGCTTCTATAACAAATTTATGGAGAGCTTTAACTTGCAATCTCGTTCCGTTGCAAAGTTTTGGAGGACTTAAATTACGTAGCAACATTATGGGGCCCCAATTTTAAGAGAAAGATTATGCAAAGGAAAACCTGGAGGGTTTTGTTTGTTCAGGAATAGCATCTTCTAATACCGTGACTGAGTCAATAGATTTGTATGTTACCTCTTGACCGTCGAATGACTTTAATAGTGAGTCATTTATTGAAGAAGCTTTATCATTCCTTAAAGTTAAAATTGCGCGTTCAGACAACCAATCTAGCGACTTTTCTGCAATGTTTAAAATATCAGGGAATATTTTTGAAGTAAGGTCTTCGACTGAAGTTACTAAAGTTCCTAAGCATGTTGGTATCTTTATCTTTCCCTCAATTGTTGGATATATGCCGTCTCCAATTTGGAGTAATGTTTTTGCAAAAAATCCAGCAGATTGATCGCCGTTCAAGTGCACACGCATATTTTTGGTTTAGGCTAGTTTCGTGATATCAGGCCACAGAAAAGAAGATTCTAAGCACGATTTTATTTCATCGGCTCTGGTTCCGCGGGGCACTACTGGAAGGGTTTGACGAAAATCTCCTGCTTAAAGAACAGTAACGCCACCCATTACAAAGTTATTGTCTCGTATATCCTTCAAAGTCCTATCGAGAGCTTCGTAGCCGCCCTTATGCGCCATAGTGCATTCATCCCAAACAATAAGCTTACAGTCTTTCAAAACCATGGCCATATTGGACTGCTTTGAAATTTAGCAATACGGCATTTCCACATTCATTTTGCTCGGCATTAAGTGAATTTTCGTCATTAATAATACCTAATTCATTATTTTCATAGTTGATTTCTCTTAAATAGTCCCTATTTGCTAATGGTTCATCGACTCTGTTTGGCTCAGTTAAACCGTACTCTGATAAAATATTTCCTCCTATAGATAGTACGATATCTTCAATTGTAATTAAACACTTGGTGTGCGCACGCTCCAGTAGGGCTGGATCTACATTACCATCTACTCGCATTTGTATTTGGTACACAAAATCTTCTGAGAGGCTTGATTTGTGATTATCCCAAAGATAGAGTGGATCGCTTATTTGGCAAGATACTAACATTATTGCAAATAGTTCTCGCAATTTAGTTGGCATTTGACATTGTGCAGCTTCGGTCACGGTCAAGTCCCAATGATTATCATCTTCCAGTAAGCCCAAAGCTTTGCAAGCCATTTGGAAAGTATTGTATTCAACACCATTTACTGTTTTTAACTCCAAGAATGAGGTTGGACCTCTTACCTCATGGAGTAAAAGTCTAAGATAATAACATTCACTATTTTTGGGATGAACAGTGTACACACGACCCAAACATTGATCTTTTTTAACCCCAGGGAAATTTGGAACATCAACCCCTCGTTTTCTTCTTTGAAATGATTTGTTATTCCACGTGTAAAAAGAAGGCACTTCGGCATAATGAAGGGTTCTCGCAAATGAGTCAATTTTGCAAAGCTCAAAAAAGGCAATTAGTGTCGTAGTTGGCGGATTCATTATCTGATTAGCTAATTGATTTGGATTATCTGGATTGAAGTATATCCTTTGACCATTTTCCAAATGCACAGCTAATTGAGTGATTGCTGGATATCTCTCATGTATGGGAAACGCTAAAATTCTCCATACCGCTTCTGAGATGCTTATATATCGACCACTTTCATATAATTTTATTTCGTCTCTTACGTTTTCTATTGCAATTGTCGCTTGATCACTCCCTTTATTAATGTACTTACAGACATACCTAATAGACTTTACTGAGCTGCAGTATTCTACATTTAAATGGGCTCTAAGAGCACGCGAAAGAGTTGGATTATACGGCACAATCCAACGGTTATCTATAATGTTACCATTGATTACAATAGTAAAACCACTATCTATTGGAGCCCTTCGCCTATATTGTGGGTAACCGTCTTTCCCAGTCAAAGTATCTTTCAAAAACTGCCTTGGAAATCTTTTTGTGCATTTACCTTCAATCATGCAAGGCGATTTCGAATTTAATGCCCCGCAGGGTCCATGAATCATATTTGCCTTGATAATATCATGAAGTAGAGGATCCTTATCAGGATCGGGAATTTCAGCACTTATGATAGAATCAATTTGCTCAGGCATAATATGAGATTTTAGCCAAAGAAGTATGTGTACATGTGGCAGACCACGCTTTTGCCACTCTATTGAATACATGAAGCACTGGACTTCACCAAATAAATTGCCTTTATCCAATAAAAACATTAATATTTTTACCTTTAAATGGAAAATTCGAGCAATAATGTCATGGCGATCATGAGGTTTTTGACCCGGATATAACGCTTTGGTTATATCATCCCATTTAGGATTGCGTGTAAATGTTATAAAGAGATCAGGGCGATCATAGTGTCGAACATACGTCATAGCATCCTGCGTCTTTTCATGCATATATCGTGCGGAACCAGTAAATGTTGAAGGTAAAATAACCATTTGACCAAGTTGGCGTGCATCTGCATCTTGGCCGCCTATTGCATCTTTAAGATGTATATAAGTTTCTGCTCTTAATTTTGCTTGATTGTTTCCAATATAATTTAGTCTTTCACTATCGATTTTTGCGAACATATCTGTCACAAATTGACTAAGCAAAGATCTCGAACGCAATAAATGATTGTCTTCAGATGATCGAACCATTAATCTATAACTATAGAAGTCTAGTGCTGACACGGTCTTTTTTAAGTCTTTTTTTGACACTGGATCAATTCGAGGTATGTTAATAGAATATCCATCCTCTCCATGACAAAATAGTAAAGGATATTGTAAACTGTCATATGAATGATGGATTTTACTTATGCGCTGAAGTTTGTTATCATAACTTTCAATAACAATGTCTCTCTTTTGAAATTGTTCGCCAATTTATACCCAAGCAACTTCTTTGGCTGCAGGAGCATTATAGCGGCCTCTATGAGCATCAGCTGGTTTTTTTTCAGCGTGAATAACCATTTTAAAGTCCTGGCAATTTTTTGGAACTTTTTGTAGTGCAGTTTTGAACCCATTGATATATGGATTACAATTGTGCAGCATTATTTGGAGTGCCTTTACTAAGTCATGTTTAACGTCAGAATAATGTTTTCTCCTTAAATTAACTTCTGTTTCATCCTCGCCAACAAAATAAATTTGCAAAAACTCAGCTTCCTTTTGAGGAGCCGGCAAGAGGCTACCAACCAAGTGATACACTTGACCTTGAACTTTAAATGTAGGCATGAACCTATCTTTGTCAATTTTCGTACTACCAAATGACGTCATTTGAAAGCAATTGTTGTACTTTCTTATAAACGCTATGAAGTGATTATGGTCAGGATGACTACCCATTATCAAGCTATTTAGTGGCTCTGGTAAATTTTTGTAAGAAGGAAGTTTAACTTTTCCTTCTTTACAACATATACCTTTAAGCTCATTTTTCCATTTTAAAGCTCCACAAAATCCGCACTTCTTGTCCATCGCTCCTAATTGAACATACTTATCAGTATCATAGTCTATCGCAGCATTATAATGAAATGCAGAATTTTCTTTTATTTCCCAAGACGCTGCAGCTTCTACATTTTCTGATTCATTTGCATTTGCACCTACAGCTTCTACGTTTTTTGCGAGTCTTTTATTTTTAGCCTTTTCACGATACTTTTCTGATGCAGTCTTTGATATTTTTTAGCTGTTCGGTCAGAAAATCGGACTCTTTTTTGTTTTTTTTGGGTTGGGTGGAAGATAAAATTCGCTTGGAGAAGGAGAATTCGTGTTTTGCCTGTCTTCTAGTGGAACTAACACATCAAAATGTCCATTGGAGAGATCGCCAGTAAAAAGCAGTCTTTTTATAGGACTCCCTTCTGTTCCAAAGTGGGTAAGAAAATTTCCATTGTAGTAGATTTCAATATAAATTGGGTACAATTCCCCTGCAGCCATTAACTCAGAAGTAGCACCATAAGTGTGAGGGCGCATCATTTCACGTTCATAATCTAAAGCATTGTCATAAATGTTTCCTTCAGAATTAACCGTATAATTTGCGAAATGATTCCACCGTTCCACAACACTCCTAACTATGGCCTGGCGTATTTTAGCAGACAAACATTCATTTCCATTTAAAATGTAGGAAAGTGCATTAAATTGGCAAGCTCCATCGCCTGTTATTGAAATTATGGAGTGAGGGACTAATACACCGTCTATCCTTAGGTTTTCAATAGCCATATTGATAACTTAATTAAAAGTTAAACTCCAAAAATGTTCGATTATAAAATGTTTTGTTAAAAACTAACGAAAATTGCAATACATAGAAGTTCACTACGAATGCAAAAGTAAAATTAAATTTGCATTTAGCCTGTAAAATACAGACCGTAGTAAACTTTTAATAAGCAATTTATAAAACAAACTGATTTCTTTAGAAGAAATTATTTGCTTTTTTTTAAGCAATCTACCGAAAATCGCAATACATAAATGCAATTAAGTTGACGACGAATGCAAAAAAAACTTTAGTTTGCATTCAGCCTGCGAAATACAGACCGCAGTAAACTTATAATCAGCAATTTAAGAAACAAACTGATTTTTTCAGACGAAGTTATTTGCTTTTTTTTAAAACAAACTACTAAAATCGCAATACATAAATGCAATTAAGTTGACTACGAATGCAAAAATAACTTTAGTTTGCATTCAGCCTGCGAAATGCAGACTGTAGAAAACTTATAGTCAGCAATTTTACAACGTAATTGTTTTCTTAAAAGGTTTACTACAAATACGAATTTGTCCCAAATTTGTATTCAGCCTGCTAGAACAGACTGCAGTAAACTCTAAAATGATTTAATACAAATGCAAACCTATAATGGAAAAATTTGCATTAGCCTTTAAAATGCAGGCCGTATATATCTTAGCACTACATATTAACCCGATGTTTACTACGAATGAGTATTTAGCAATTAACTAATCTTTCATCCAGTCTATATGTAAACAGACTGCAGTAAGCTCTCGAGAAAATATAAGCAGCCACAAATAAATATATTAAAAAGTAGAATACTAATACATGTACAATGTACATACATATATTCCGCAGTTTACTACAAATGAAAACTTTCATTTAGCCAGCTTGATACAGGCTGTATTAGCTGCAGAAAAATCATAAATTATTTAATTAATTTGCACTCAAACCAATTATAAACATACATACATATGTACATATGTAAGAAATATAGCTTACTCGAAAATGTATTTTAAAAAGAACAGCCAGGATTCTGAAAATTCTTATAGAGTGTAATGGTCGCTTGTGTAGATACGGATGCAAATGTTGCGGAGATAAATGTTCCCGAGGCATGTTCCTAAGCCTAGCAACATTTTGCCTACGTTTAGCAACATAGCCAACAAGCGCGGGAATTTGCTGAGCGCCTATCCCTCTCTTGTGGAGATCGCGAGAATCTAGGGTCAAAGTGTGGGTAGGCTTGGTCTAAAAGGAGTGAAAGGAAAGATAGGCTTTCTCCCTCTAATGTGAGGCGGCGTCCCTATAAAAGCTGCGCACTGCTGGCCCAAGCCTCACAAAAATCGAATAAGTAGTGGCAGTGCAAGTGCGGTAAGCGGAGAATTGTCCGCCGGGTTAAGTTAGTTAAAAGTTGTTCTCTTTGTTTTAGTGATCTTTTAATATCAAAATCGACGGATCTTGAGCTCCACTTGAACAACCAGTCCGCTGGTAGAACAAAGCCTTTGGGTAAGATGGTTGAGAAATAAATAGGACAGCCAAGTTGACGAAAATCAATTTGCAGCGTTCTCCAGGGAATAAAAAAATTTTCAATCACCCCATCGTCTTCAAGCGAGGTCATCAATTGGCAGCGTCAAGAGATTTGGGAGCGTCGCAACGGTTTTCCCCACCGAAGGGGTGGCTCAAATTGCCACAAGTTGTACAACATACCCCCCACAAATTCGCCTTTTGCCAAAGCCACTATTCCCAAATCTGATAACGGCAAAGTGTCGCCGCCCAAAAATAAATAAAGAGGGTCGGCTGGCGCAGCATCATTGTCGTCTGAAAAGGCGATCGCATTTAGTTTAAGTAGAGATAATTAATTAATATTTTTTTTTAGTAATGTTTTAGAAGAGATCATTTTTTTTCCATTGGTAGCGTGAGAGAGTCCAGCTAAAGGCGCTTGAGCGCAAATAACAAAGAGAATTTAAGCTGTCGACTTTCTCAGTTCCGAGTTTAGGTTGTACTTTGTGTGGCATGGCAAATTAGGGCATTCGACCTTTACATCTATATTTCTTCCAAACAGATTTACAGCAGAACTCGACTGGAAGCGCTTTCATCGGGGATCGCAGTAAAGAATGTAAGTCTTTTTTTTCGAAACAATCCCTACAATAACAAAGTAAAGCGGCCCTATGCTAAAACCAAAGTAAAGCTAAACAAATAAGAACTTGAAAACAGAACGGCCGAGAACTATCCGCATGCCCCTCACCCCGCGCCTATAAGCGCTTCTTTTGAGCGCAGTTTCGCACAAGCTTCGGCGCATGCGCGCCTGTTAAAGTATCGTTCGGTTGGGGTCGCTCGGCAAGCTAGGCAACAACAACTTCACAGATGCACTCTCGAGCGCACCAATAGATTAGTTTGTTTACGTTTTGAAGTGCAGTTGAGAGCTTTAAAGCTTTTAGTTTGTATTTATCATTGAGAGTTATTTCAGTTTAGGTTTACGTTCAATGTTTTGAGTATAGTTATGAATTTAATGTCCCTTTTTATTAACTTATGTTTCGTGTATTTTTTATATGTTAAGGAATAAATATTATAATGTTTAGTAACTAGATTTTTTATGTTAAACTCCGTGCTGTCCTAGGCTTTTAAGACATTTGCGAAGGGGTCATCATAATATGTATTTCTTTTTGGAAAAGATGATCGCAGGTAGGGTGGGCCATGCAGCCACAACAACAACGGTGGCTGAAAAGTACCTGATTCAGTGTGCAATACTTTTTGTTTGACTGTCGTTTCTCTGTCCGGTTGTTAAGTGCGTGTCTAGGTGTTCTTTGTATCTAGATCGGACTTTTGGTGTCGCAAGCACGCTAAGTTTATAAGAGAGATGATGAGTAAGAAAGGGCAGGATAGCAGCAGCAGACCTTCACACCCAAGCGACGAGTTCTAGCCGGCAATTTATAGCGTGCGCTGCTCCTAGACCTGAGCAACATCAGCCCGTGGGTTATTGCTTGGCATGACCAAAAATTATAAACATCATCGCTTATAATGGCGCCCATACGTGTTGGCTCAATGGCGGAAAATTTATTTTTAAAACTATGAGACTCACCAACGTACAGTTAAACAATTTCTTTATTTCATTTTCATTTTTCCCAAACCTAGAATTGAATATGGTAGTTTTGGAATACAGAATAGAGAAAATTTCGATTGATCTTCTGACCATTTCATACTCAATTCATGGTTTGCCTAAAAGTGTATTCAGACAATTATATTGACATTTGGAATTTCTAACATAGCGCGCCTAGCTCAGGTTTGAACCAGGTCATGTAAATTGTCTGGGGCACGAACGATGGCTACTTCATTACTTTCAGATAACCTGGAATTTTGGCAAGAATTTCTGAATTTTATCATACCAGCATTCTGATAGAAAATGAAGAGTTCATCGTAAAATGTTTTGTTATAATGGCGGAGTTTGTGCATAGGTTTGCGAACCTTAACAACCGCATTAAACAATGGCATGTTCTTTTTCTAAACTTTTAAAGACACATTAATTCAGATACGCAAATGTTTTAGGGCCAAAGTCATGCATTGAGTTTAACGGTTTGAAATTTGATTTATTTATTGGTTTGGAATTTTTAATAATATTTTTATAAAACAATCTTATTTATTTTTTTTAATTTTTGTCCCATTTTAATTATTTGTGACCTTTATTGTAACATTTACTTTATTTAACTATTTAACCATTTTGTTTAAATTGCGTCAGGATGGGGCTTGATGATGAAGCTGTTGGCAAAATCACTTGCACGCTGTGCAAAACTGTGATTAAAAACGAAGGGGATGCCCACAAAACAGGTTGTGGGCATAGTTTTCACAAGATTTGCATTAAAACCCATTTCATGGCAAAAACAACTTGTCCCAACTGTGCTACCGTGTGTATTAGCAAGCTGGTAGAAAGAAATTCGTCACTTGGTTTAAACACAAGATCCCAAAGCCAGCTTAGCTTACCAGAAATTGAAATTGCGGGTACGCCCACTTCCACTCCCAATAATACGGAAAATCCTATAGGGCTAGATCAACTGAACAGTATTGAAAACCGAATTTTAACCACCTTGACGGATAAATTGGCCCAATTGATAGAACAAAATGTGCAGAACTGCTTTCAGCGCCTAAATATTGGCTCCGGCATAGAAGAACCAAACCACAACCAGGATAGGCATATGCACACTTGGCGCGATGATAATTCGCAAAGAGGTAGAGAGGATTCGATGGGCAGAAGTGTTGGAAGTGGAGGCTCAGACTTATCACAAAGACCGGATAAGGTGGGTCACATAATGAATGGTTGGAAGCTTACTTTTTCCGGCACAGGGTTATCCATAGATAATTTTATTTATCGGGTGGAAGCTCTTACTAACCAGACGTTAGAGGGAAACTTTGAGGTCATGTGCCGCAATATTAGCTCTTTATTTGAGGGAAAAGCCAAAGAATTCTTCTGGAGGCACCACAAGTCTGTCAAAAATATAAACTGGAACGGACTTTGTGCAGCTCTAAGGCAGCAGTTCCGAGATGACAGAGATGATGGGGACATAGAGGAACTCATAAGGCAAAGAAAACAAAAAGAACAAGAAACCTTTGACCACTTCTATGACGAGATCTGCGCATTGTTGGATAAGATGGACACGCCCTTATCAAACAGCAAGCTTGTTAGGATTCTTAAGAATAACTTGCGGCCTGAAATTCGTCATGAGATCCTTAACGTAGACATCACCTGTGTGTCACATCTTCGCGAAGTATGCCGACGTAGGGAGTCCTTTTTGGAGGATGTTAAGCGCACCCATGGATACGCAAAAAGAATGCCCTTTAAAAGAGATATAGCGGAAATACAGGATGATCTGGTAGAGGTTGGACAGATACCTGATAGTGAAGTAGACGTTGAGGGTGAAGTAGGGGCGATAGAATTCTGTTGGAATTGTCGTCAAGAAGGTCACCGACACATGCAGTGCAAACAAGCAAAGAGGGTATTTTGTCATGGATGCGGGTTAGCAAACGTGTATAAAATGAATTGCAGCAAATGTCTGGCAAAAAACCTACACGGGAGCACGCAGATGCAACAACACAAACAGAATGCTCCGCGTGCTCAGAACTCAAACCCGAATCCTGCTCACCCAGAATCGCAAGTTTAGAGGATGGCGCTAAATCATCAGACTTTGTAGATTTAGTAGGATATGATTCAGCAAGTCAAAGCGAGGGCGATGAGGAAAACGACGTAGATTCAGATTTAGAAACGTACGAGTCAGAGACAGAAACATCTGCAAGTTCTCTCAATAGCTCATATGACCACATGTGCTTACCAGGAGATGAGCAGGAAATTGAAGTAGGCACCGAAAATTCTAGAACAGACGATCACCAGACGGATTCTCGGAGCATAGCTAGGATGAAATCATTCTGGTCGGAAATGAAGCAGCTGCAGAATCACATCAAAGAAATTAATGCACTAGAAGACCCAAAAGCTGATCCCCGACCGTTTGTAGCTGTGCAGATGATGGAACAATTAGTGAAGGGTCTGTTAGATTCAGGGGCAGCCGTTAGTTGTCTAGGAGGGAATTTGGCTCAAGAATTTCTAAAAAGTAGTACAAACTTTAAGAAAATAGCAGCTAATGTTAGCACGGCAGATGGAAATAAACAAGAAATAGTTGGCAAAGTGAGGCTTCCAGTATGCTATGACAAAAGAACAGAAGAATTAGACATTTACATAGTCCCAACACTGAAACAAAATCTTTATTTGGGTATTGACTTTTGGCGCAAGTTCAATCTACTTCCTACATTGGCAAATATATGCGAACTGGACCTAAAGTCCGTAGAGCACGACCTCGATAGTGATCAGAGAACGGAATTAGCAAATGTGGTGAACTTGTTTCCTTCTTTTACTCAAAAAGGATTGGGAAAAACCAATTTGATCACGCATGTGATAGATGTAGGCAGTGCTAAGCCCGTGAAGCAAAGGCACTATCCGGTTTCGCCAGCAATGGAAAAATTAATATATGCTGAGGTAGATCGAATGTTAAACTTAGGAGTCATCGAAGAATCCGAGAGTGCCTGGTCATCACCTTTAGTGATTGTACAAAAGCCAGGGAAATTTCGCTTGTGCCTGGACAGTAGGAAAATAAATGCTTTGACCGAAAAGGATGCGTATCCGTTGCCCCAGATTAGTGGAATTCTAAGCAGGTTGCCCAAGGCTGAATTTATCACAAGTCTTGACTTAAAGGACGCCTACTGGCAAGTCCCCTTAGATGAGGCATCAAGGGATAAAACTGCATTCACTGTTCCCGGAAGACCCCTATACCAGTTCAAAGCAATGCCGTTTGGACTGTGCAATGCGACACAAACCATGTCCAAATTGATGGACAGGGTGATTCCACCACAGCTGCGAAATGAAGTCTTTGTTTATTTGGACGATTTACTTTTAGTTTCGGCTACTTTCGAACGGCATCTAGAAATTCTCAAACAAGTAGCTTACCATATTAAAAGAGCTGGTCTGACTATAAACATAGGGAAGAGTAAATTTTGTGCTAAGAGGGTAAAATATTTGGGTCATATTGTTGGAGACGGTGGAGTACGAATGGATCCGGAAAAAATTTCCGCTATCACCGCTTTTCCTATTCCCAAGTCCCTCAAAGCGTTACGAAGTTTCTTGGGTTTATGCGGGTGGTACAGAAAATTCATAAGCAACTTTGCTGCGATTACATCTCCATTAACTGACTTGCTCACTCCGAAGCGCAAGTTTGTGTTTACGGAGAAAGCATTAGAGGCCTTTGAAGAGCTCAAAGAAAAATTAAGCCAAGCTCCTGTTCTCAGAAGTGCCGATTTTTCGAAGCCATTCTACATACACTGCGATGCCAGCAAGACCGGAGTCGGAGGAGTGCTAGTGCAACTTTCATCTGAAGGAGATGAGTGTCCGATAGCATTTGTGTCAAAAAAACTCAACAAGGCTCAGCAAAATTACTCTGTGACTGAGCAGGAATGCTTGGCAGCCATTGTATGTTTGAAAAGTTTCCGGGCATACGTAGAAGGCCAGGATTTTACTATAATAACCGACCACGCCTCCTTAAAATGGCTTATGTCGCAGTCTGACCTGAGTTCCCGCTTGGCCAGGTGGGCTCTAAAATTGCAGGCATACAAGTTTAAAATTGAGCACAGACGAGGAAAGCTTAATGTGGTTCCGGATGTATTGTCCAGGGTGCATGAAGATGAATTAGCGGCTTTAGATTTTCAAAATGGTTTAATTGTCGATTTGGGATCTGAGCATTTTAAATCTGCAGAATATTTGGATTTGGTGGAACGAGCTAAAGAGATGAGCAGCACTTTTCCCGACGTTAAGGTCTGCGATGGAATGGTGTACCGACGAACTTGAGGATATGCAGGGGAAGCTCCTTGGGAAATTTCATGCTAAGGACATAAGGCAGTAGCTTGCAAGTTAAGGCCACAAGCGATATCAGACCTGTCGCTCAGTCGATGAGCCCCAGTCTGATTCTAGCAGGGGGGAATTGTAATGGTCGCTTGTGTAGATACGGATGCAAATGTTGCGGAGATAAATGTTCCCGAGGCATGTTCCTAAGCCTAGCAACATTTTGCCTACGTTTAGCAACATAGCCAACAAGCGCGGGAATTTGCTGAGCGCCTATCCCTCTCTTGTGGAGATCGCGAGAATCTAGGGTCAAAGTGTGGGTAGGCTTGGTCTAAAAGGAGTGAAAGGAAAGATAGGCTTTCTCCCTCTAATGTGAGGCGGCGTCCCTATAAAAGCTGCGCACTGCTGGCCCAAGCCTCACAAAAATCGAATAAGTAGTGGCAGTGCAAGTGCGGTAAGCGGAGAATTGTCCGCCGGGTTAAGTTAGTTAAAAGTTGTTCTCTTTGTTTTAGTGATCTTTTAATATCAAAATCGACGGATCTTGAGCTCCACTTGAACAACCAGTCCGCTGGTAGAACAAAGCCTTTGGGTAAGATGGTTGAGAAATAAATAGGACAGCCAAGTTGACGAAAATCAATTTGCAGCGTTCTCCAGGGAATAAAAAAATTTTCAATCACCCCATCGTCTTCAAGCGAGGTCATCAATTGGCAGCGTCAAGAGATTTGGGAGCGTCGCAACGGTTTTCCCCACCGAAGGGGTGGCTCAAATTGCCACAAGTTGTACAACATACCCCCCACAAATTCGCCTTTTGCCAAAGCCACTATTCCCAAATCTGATAACGGCAAAGTGTCGCCGCCCAAAAATAAATAAAGAGGGTCGGCTGGCGCAGCATCATTGTCGTCTGAAAAGGCGATCGCATTTAGTTTAAGTAGAGATAATTAATTAATATTTTTTTTTAGTAATGTTTTAGAAGAGATCATTTTTTTTCCATTGGTAGCGTGAGAGAGTCCAGCTAAAGGCGCTTGAGCGCAAATAACAAAGAGAATTTAAGCTGTCGACTTTCTCAGTTCCGAGTTTAGGTTGTACTTTGTGTGGCATGGCAAATTAGGGCATTCGACCTTTACATCTATATTTCTTCCAAACAGATTTACAGCAGAACTCGACTGGAAGCGCTTTCATCGGGGATCGCAGTAAAGAATGTAAGTCTTTTTTTTCGAAACAATCCCTACAATAACAAAGTAAAGCGGCCCTATGCTAAAACCAAAGTAAAGCTAAACAAATAAGAACTTGAAAACAGAACGGCCGAGAACTATCCGCATGCCCCTCACCCCGCGCCTATAAGCGCTTCTTTTGAGCGCAGTTTCGCACAAGCTTCGGCGCATGCGCGCCTGTTAAAGTATCGTTCGGTTGGGGTCGCTCGGCAAGCTAGGCAACAACAACTTCACAGATGCACTCTCGAGCGCACCAATAGATTAGTTTGTTTACGTTTTGAAGTGCAGTTGAGAGCTTTAAAGCTTTTAGTTTGTATTTATCATTGAGAGTTATTTCAGTTTAGGTTTACGTTCAATGTTTTGAGTATAGTTATGAATTTAATGTCCCTTTTTATTAACTTATGTTTCGTGTATTTTTTATATGTTAAGGAATAAATATTATAATGTTTAGTAACTAGATTTTTTATGTTAAACTCCGTGCTGTCCTAGGCTTTTAAGACATTTGCGAAGGGGTCATCATAATATGTATTTCTTTTTGGAAAAGATGATCGCAGGTAGGGTGGGCCATGCAGCCACAACAACAACGGTGGCTGAAAAGTACCTGATTCAGTGTGCAATACTTTTTGTTTGACTGTCGTTTCTCTGTCCGGTTGTTAAGTGCGTGTCTAGGTGCTCTTTGTATCTAGATCGGACTTTTGGTGTCGCAAGCACGCTAAGTTTATAAGAGAGATGATGAGTAAGAAAGGGCAGGATAGCAGCAGCAGACCTTCACACCCAAGCGACGAGTTCTAGCCGGCAATTTATAGCGTGCGCTGCTCCTAGACCTGAGCAACATCAGCCCGTGGGTTATTGCTTGGCATGACCAAAAATTATAAACATCATCGCTTATAAGAGCACTCTACTTTTTCACTTCCTCACTCAAATTTGACTTTTTGGTTTGTGGCCTGCGAAAGTGCGTACAATAACAAAACCAAAACTGTTAAAAAAAAATATCATTTGCTGTCTCTTTCTATTGCTGTCCCTTTCTGTAAGCCAGTGTATGCTGCTGAATAGGAAATCTCCTAACTGGAAATTTTGTAATGTGTATGCAGATACTACATTTGTGTTGGAGAAATGCATTTCTTTGTACTTATGTATATCGCAATCGTTATCTACAATTTTGTTTTTTGCTGCTGAATATTTTAGCTGGTCTAAAAAAGTAGGTACAACGCATTCATACATGCCGACTTGTCAATGTGTGTGTAAGTCGTTGCGTTTTTTACATTTAAATGTGACAACTACAATTTTTCCCTTCTTTCCCCTTAAATACCCTCAAATGAATTGTTTAAGATCAAATCAAAACAAGAGAGAACGCTATAGTCGGGTGTCCCGACTATCAGATACCCGTTACTCAGCTAAAGGAGTGCGAGGGAGATAGATATATAAAATCTTTGATCGGGCATAACTTTTTAACGAATGGTCCGATTTGAAAAATTTCTTCTACATTTCGATAGGTATTGATAGTCACAATAAAACTGCATTTTTAGTTTTCCAAAATCTTTAATGGTGTGGGCGCCAGACACCTTTAAAAAAATGGTGTAGGGCGATTGAGGGCGTTAGAGGGGGCGTGAGAAAAGCAATCCTCTCTTAGATCTAACCCGGCTAACTTTAAATTCTGTCCCTGGGTTTTATTGATAGTTATTGCAAAACAGACTTTTACGGGAAATTGCAGTCTTTTGAATTCAAAGGGTAGGTTAGATGTTATAAGGGGAATTCTAGGTATAAACACCTTTTCACCCTTAGCGCATCCAGTAAAAACTACTGCTTCTATAACAAATTTATGGAGAGCTTTAACTTGCAATTTTTAGTTTTCCAAAATCTTTAATGGTGTGGGCGCCAGACACCTTTAAAAAAATGGTGTAGGGCGATTGAGGGCGTTAGAGGGGGCGTGGCACCATTTTGAAATAAACTTGCGCTGCGTAGGAACTCCAAGAATATGCATGCAAAATGCCAATCCTCTAGCTTTTATAGTTTCCGAGATCTCAGCGTTCATACGGACGGACAGACGGACAGACGGACAGACGGACATGGCTAGTTCGACTCGGCTAGTGATCCTGATCAAGAATATATATACTTTATAGGGTCGGAAAAGCTTCCTTCTCCCTGTTACATACTTTTGCACGAATACAATATACCCTTTTACTCTACGAGTAACGGGTATAAATACCTCATGAATTTAACAAATTAGCTACACATTTGGATTTAGAATTGCATCCATTAGATAATCCGTTCTGGTATCCAAATAGTACAAATTTTATCAGGTGTTTCTAAACCAGAAAAAAAACATTGGACGCCTCTCTTTCGCTTCAAATGACACTCTCTCTGCTCACTACTCTCTCGCTCTGCTTTTGCTGACGTTGTTTTTGTGAGAGCTGTATTCGGAAATCGTTCGGCGGTCCGAACTCCCGAAGCAAACAAATAGGCCCCCGCAATCTTGAAATCTAACAAAAAAAATCATATAAAATCAACCGTGGGTCCAGAAAAAAAAAAAAAATACCTTACTGATTGTATGGCATAGCTCCACACTTTAAAACAAAAACGGATCCGATCGCATAATCGGTGTGGAAAAATTAATTAAGTGCCCCAACCGGAAGTCGGTTGGGGCTCATCTTCTGGGCTTTCAAAGATTTCCACAAACAAAGCTTAAAAAAAAAATATCAACTTGTTTGGTTGCAAACTGTGGGAATGGTTGATGTTTTAATCAACCAATTTTGCATTTTTCGAGAGTCCTGGGAGTCCTTAGGAGCCGAATTTTAAAAAATCCTTTCTTAGTGCACACCTCATCTAACACACGATTCAGAACCAATTTTTTCCAGAATTTTAGGTCTTATGGTTTGGGCTGGGGGAACATGACGCAAATCGACATCTACTCTTTTATAGAAATACTAGCAATACCCGCCGCGACGCAATAAAAGGAATGTTGGTTACATTGATTAAATTTAAGTGAACCTCATTTCCACACCACCCTGGAGGTAGAGGATTTGGCGCATTTTTTTTATAGTGGTGTCCCCAGGGGTACCCCAGGCATATTCCACGTGAAGAAGATTTTTAATTGTAACCTTTAATTTAAAACCTCTTGATAAACAACATTTTTTGATTTTCCATCAGGTGCCAAAATTATTAAATTACTTGCCGAACTAACTCGGGAACAGGCAACATAAAACTGACCATGAGAAAAGCAATCCTCTCTTAGATCTAACCCGGCTAACTTTAAATTCTGTCCCTGGGTTTTATTGATAGTTATTGCAAAACAGACTTTTACGGGAAATTGCAGTCTTTTGAATTCAAAGGGTAGGTTAGATGTTATAAGGGGAATTCTAGGTATAAACACCTTTTCACCCTTAGCGCATCCAGTAAAAACTACTGCTTCTATAACAAATTTATGGAGAGCTTTAACTTGCAATCTCGTTCCGTTGCAAAGTTTTGGAGGACTTAAATTACGTAGCAACATTATGGGGCCCCAATTTTAAGAGAAAGATTATGCAAAGGAAAACCTGGAGGGTTTTGTTTGTTCAGGAATAGCATCTTCTAATACCGTGACTGAGTCAATAGATTTGTATGTTACCTCTTGACCGTCAAATGACTTTAATAGTGAGTCATTTATTGAAGAAGCTTTATCATTCCTTAAAGTTAAAATTGCGCGTTCAGACAACCAATCTAGCGACTTTTCTGCAATGTTTAAAATATCAGGGAATATTTTTGAAGTAAGGTCTTCGACTGAAGTTACTAAAGTTCCCAATTGTTGGATATATGCCGTCTCCAATTTGGAGTAATGTTTTTGCAAAAAATCCAGCAGATTGATCGCCGTTCAAGTGCACACGCATATTTTTGGTTTAGGCTAGTTTCGTGATATCAGGCCACAGAAAAGAAGATTTTAAGCACGATTTTATTTCATCGGCTCTGGTTCCGCGGGGCACTACTGGAAGGGTTTGACGAAAATCTCCTGCTTAAAGAACAGTAACGCCACCCATTACAAAGTTATTGTCTCGTATATCCTTCAAAGTCCTATCGAGAGCTTCGTAGCCGCCCTTATGCGCCATAGTGCATTCATCCCAAACAATAAGCTTACAGTCTTTCAAAACCATGGCCATATTGGACTGCTTTGAAATTTAGCAATACGGCATTTCCACATTCAACACTCAACACTTTCTAATATGTGCTTATATGCTACGTTTTGCTCGGCATTAAGTGAATTTTCGTCATTAATAATACCTAATTCATTATTTTCATAGTTGATTTCTCTTAAATAGTCCCTATTTGCTAATGGTTCATCGACTCTGTTTGGCTCAGTTAAACCGTACTCTGATAAAATATTTCCTCCTATAGATAGTACGATATCTTCAATTGTAATTAAACACTTGGTGTGCGCACGCTCCAGTAGGGCTGGATCTACATTACCATCTACTCGCATTTGTATTTGGTACACAAAATCTTCTGAGAGGCTTGATTTGTGATTATCCCAAAGATAGAGTGGATCGCTTATTTGGCAAGATACTAACATTATTGCAAATAGTTCTCGCAATTTAGTTGGCATTTGACATTGTGCAGCTTCGGTCACGGTCAAGTCCCAATGATTATCATCTTCCAGTAAGCCCAAAGCTTTGCAAGCCATTTGGAAAGTATTGTATTCAACACCATTTACTGTTTTTAAATCCAAGAATGAGGTTGGACCTCTTACCTCATGGAGTAAAAGTCTAAGATAATAACATTCACTATTTTTGGGATGAACAGTGTACACACGACCCAAACATTGATCTTTTTTAACCCCAGGGAAATTTGGAACATCAACCCCTCGTTTTCTTCTTTGAAATGATTTGTTATTCCACGTGTAAAAAGAAGGCACTTCGGCATAATGAAGGGTTCTCGCAAATGAGTCAATTTTGCAAAGCTCAAAAAAGGCAATTAGTGTCGTAGTTGGCGGATTCATTATCTGATTAGCTAATTGATTTGGATTATCTGGATTGAAGTATATCCTTTGACCATTTTCCAAATGCACAGCTAATTGAGTGATTGCTGGACATCTCTCATGTATGGGAAACGCTAAAATTCTCCATACCGCTTCTGAGCTGCTTATATATCGACCACTTTCATATAATTTTATTTCGTCTCTTACGTTTTCTATTGCAATTGTCGCTTGATCACTCCCTTTATTAATGTACTTACAGACATACCTAATAGACTTTACTGAGCTGCAGTATTCTACATTTAAATGGGCTCTAAGAGCACGCGAAAGAGTTGGATTATACGGCACAATCCAACGGTTATCTATAATGTTACCATTGATTACAATAGTAAAACCACTATCTATTGGAGCCCTTCGCCTATATTGTGGGTAACCGTCTTTCCCAGTCATAGTATCTTTCAAAAACTGCCTTGGAAATCTTTTTGTGCATTTACCTTCAATCATGCAAGGCGATTTCGAATTTAATGCCCCGCAGGGTCCATGAATCATATTTGCCTTGATAATATCATGAAGTAGAGGATCCTTATCAGGATCGGGAATTTCAGCACTTATGATAGAATCAATTTGCTCAGGCATAATATGAGATTTTAGCCAAAGAAGTATGTGTACATGTGGCAGACCACGCTTTTGCCACTCTATTGAATACATGAAGCACTGGACTTCACCAAATAAATTGCCTTTATCCAATAAAAACATTAATATTTTTACCTTTAAATGGAAAATTCGAGCAATAATGTCATGGCGATCATGAGGTTTTTGACCCGGATATAACGCTTTGGTTATATCATCCCATTTAGGATTGCGTGTAAATGTTATAAAGAGATCAGGGCGATCATAGTGTCGAACATACGTCATAGCATCCTGCGTCTTTTCATGCATATATCGTGCGGAACCAGTAAATGTTGAAGGTAAAATAACCATTTGACCAAGTTGGCGTGCATCTGCATCTTGGCCGCCTATTGCATCTTTAAGATGTATATAAGTTTCTGCTCTTAATTTTGCTTGATTGTTTCCAATATAATTTAGTCTTTCACTATCGATTTTTGCGAACATATCTGTCACAAATTGACTAAGCAAAGATCTCGAACGCAATAAATGATTGTCTTCAGATGATCGAACCATTAATCTATAACTATAGAAGTCTAGTGCTGACACGGTCTTTTTTAAGTCTTTTTTTGACCCTGGATCAATTCGAGGTATGTTAATAGAATATCCATCCTCTCCATGACAAAATAGTAAAGGATATTGTAAACTGTCATATGAATGATGGATTTTACTTATGCGCTGAAGTTTGTTATCATAACTTTCAATAACAATGTCTCTCTTTTGAAATTGTTCGCCAATTTATACCCAAGCAACTTCTTTGGCTGCAGGAGCATTATAGCGGCCTCTATGAGCATCAGCTGGTTTTTTTTCAGCGTGAATAACCATTTTAAAGTCCTGGCAATTTTTTGGAACTTTTTGTAGTGCAGTTTTGAACCCATTGATATATGGATTACAATTGTGCAGCATTATTTGGAGTGCCTTTACTAAGTCATGTTTAACGTCAGAATAATGTTTTCTCCTTAAATTAACTTCTGTTTCATCCTCGCCAACAAAATAAATTTGCAAAAACTCAGCTTCCTTTTGAGGAGCCGGCAAGAGGCTACCAACCAAGTGATACACTTGACCTTGAACTTTAAATGTAGGCATGAACCTATCTTTGTCAATTTTCGTACTACCAAATGACGTCATTTGAAAGCAATTGTTGTACTTTCTTATAAACGCTATGAAGTGATTATGGTCAGGATGACTACCCATTATCAAGCTATTTAGTGGCTCTGGTAAATTTTTGTAAGAAGGAAGTTTAACTTTTCCTTCTTTACAACATATACCTTTAAGCTCATTTTTCCATTTTAAAGCTCCACAAAATCCGCACTTCTTGTCCATCGCTCATCATAGTCTATCGCAGCATTATAATGAAATGCAGAATTTTCTTTTATTTCCCAAGACGCTGCAGCTTCTACATTTTCTGATTCATTTGCATTTGCACCTACAGCTTCTACGTTTTTTGCGAGTCTTTTATTTTTAGCCTTTTCACGATACTTTTCTGATGCAGTCTTTGATATTTTTTAGCTGTTCGGTCAGAAAATCGGACTCTTTTTTGTTTTTTTTGGGTTGGGTGGAAGATAAAATTCGCTTGGAGAAGGAGAATTCGTGTTTTGCCTGTCTTCTAGTGGAACTAACACATCAAAATGTCCATTGGAGAGATCGCCAGTAAAAAGCAGTCTTTTTATAGGACTCCCTTCTGTTCCAAAGTGGGTAAGAAAATTTCCATTGTAGTAGATTTCAATATAAATTGGGTACAATTCCCCTGCAGCCATTAACTCAGAAGTAGCACCATAAGTGTGAGGGCGCATCATTTCACGTTCATAATCTAAAGCATTGTCATAAATGTTTCCTTCAGAATTAACCGTATAATTTGCGAAATGATTCCACCGTTCCACAACACTCCTAACTATGGCCTGGCGTATTTTAGCAGACAAACATTCATTTCCATTTAAAATGTAGGAAAGTGCATTAAATTGGCAAGCTCCATCGCCTGTTATTGAAATTATGGAGTGAGGGACTAATACACCGTCTATCCTTAGGTTTTCAATAGCCATATTGATAACTTAATTAAAAGTTAAACTCCAAAAATGTTCGATTATAAAATGTTTTGTTAAAAACTAACGAAAATTGCAATACATAGAAGTTCACTACGAATGCAAAAGTAAAATTAAATTTGCATTCAGCCTGTAAAATAAAGACCGTAGTAAACTTATAATCAGCAATTTAAGAAACAAACTGATTTTTTCAGACGAAGTTATTTGCTTTTTTTTTAAAACAAACTACTAAAATCGCAATACATAAATGCAATTAAGTTGACTACGAATGCAAAAATAACTTTAGTTTGCATTCAGCCTGCGAAATGCAGACTGTAGAAAACTTATAGTCAGCAATTTTACAACGTAATTGTTTTCTTAAAAGGTTTACTACAAATACGAATTTGTCCCAAATTTGTATTCAGCCTGCTAGAACAGACTGCAGTAAACTCTAAAATGATTTAATACAAATGCAAACCTATAATGAAAAAATTTGCATTAGCCTTTAAAATGCAGGCCGTATATATCTTAGCACTACATATTAACCCGATGTTTACTACGAATGAGTATTTAGCAATTAACTAATCTTTCATCCAGTCTATATGTAAACAGACTGCAGTAAGCTCTCGAGAAAATATAAGCAGCCACAAATAAATATATTAAAAAGTAGAATACTAATACATGTACAATGTACATACATATATTCCGCAGTTTACTACAAATGAAAACTTTCATTTAGCCAGCTTGATACAGGCTGTATTAGCTGCAGAAAAATCATAAATTATTTAATTAATTTGCACTCAAACCAATTATAAACATACATACATATGTACATATGTAAGAAATATAGCTTACTCGAAAATGTATTTTAAAAAGAACAGCCAGGATTCTGAAAATTCTTATAGAGCACTCTACTTTTTCACTTCCTCACTCAAATTTGACTTTTTGGTTTGTGGCCTGCGAAAGTGCGTACAATAACAAAACCAAAACTGTTAAAAAAAAATATCATTTGCTGTCTCTTTCTATTGCTGTCCCTTTCTGTAAGCCAGTGTATGCTGCTGAATAGGAAATCTCCTCACTGGAAATTTTGTAATGTGTATGCAGATACTACATTTGTGTTGGAGAAATGCATTTTTTTGTACTTATGTATATCGCAATCGTTATCTACAATTTTGTTTTTTGCTGCTGAATATTTTAGCTGGTCTAAAAAAGTAGGCACAACGCATTCATACATGCCGACTTGTCAATGTGTGTGTAAGTCGTTGCGTTTTTTACATTTAAATGTGACAACTACAATTTTTCCCTTCTTTCCCCTTAAATACCCTCAAATGAATTGTTTAAGATCAAATCAAAGATATCTCATGAATTTAACAAATTAGCTACACATTTGGATTTAGAATTGCATCCATTAGATAATCCGTTCTGGTATCCAAATAGTACAAATTTTATCAGGTGTTTCTAAACCAGAAAAAAAACATTGGACGCCTCTCTTTCGCTTCAAATGACTCTCTCTCTGCTCACTACTCTCTCGCTCTGCTTTTGCTGACGTTGTTTTTGTGAGAGCTGTATTCGGAAATCGTTCGGCGGTCCGAACTCCCGAAGCAAACAAATAGGCCCCCGCAATCTTGAAATCTAACAAAAAAAATCATATAAAATCAACCGTGGGTCCAAAAAAAAAAAAAAATACCTTACTGATTGTATGGCATAGCTCCACACTTTAAAACAAAAACGGATCCGATCGCATAATCGGTGTGGAAAAATTAATTAAGTGCCCCAACCGGAAGTCGGTTAAAAAAAAAATATCAACTTGTTTGGTTGCAAACTGTGGGAATGGTTGATGTTTTAATCAACCAATTTTGCATTTTTCGAGAGTCCTGGGAGTCCTTAGGAGCCGAATTTTAAAAAATCCTTTCTTAGTGCACACCTCCTCTAACACACGATTCAGAACCAATTTTTTCCAGAATTTTAGGTCTTATGGTTTGGGCTGGGGGAACATGACGCAAATCGACATCTACTCTTTTATAGAAATACTAGCAATACCCGCCGCGACGTTGTCCGCGACAATTAGCAGAGCGAGTTTTTTTTTAATGCATATTAGTGCAATAAAAGGAATGTTGGTTACATTGATTAAATTTAAGTGAACCTCATTTCCACACCACCCTGGAGGTAGAGGATTTGGCGCATTTTTTTTATAGTGGTGTCCCCAGGGGTACCCCAGGCATATTCCACGTGAAGAAGATTTTTAATTGTAACCTTTAATTTAAAACCTCTTGATAAACAACATTTTTTGATTTATCATCAGGTGCCAAAATTATTAAATTACTTGCCGAACTAACTCGGGAACAGGCAACATAAAACTGACCATGAGAAAAGCAATCCTCTCTTAGATCTAACCCGGCTAACTTTAAATTCTGTCCCTGGGATTTATTGATAGTTATTGCAAAACAGACTTTTACGGGAAATTGCAGTCTTTTGAATTCAAAGGGTAGGTTAGATGTTATAAGGGGAATTCTAGGTATAAACACCTTTTCACCCTTAGCGGATCCAGTAAAAACTACTGCCTCTATAACAAATTTATGGAGAGCTTTAACTTGCAATCTCGTTCCGTTGCAAAGTTTTGGAGGACTTAAATTACGTAGCAACATTATGGGGCCCCAATTTTAAGAGAAAGATTATGCAAAGGAAAACCTGGAGGGTTTTGTTTGTTCAGGAATAGCATCTTCTAATACCGTGACTGAGTCAATAGATTTGTATGTTACCTCTTGACCGTCAAATGACTTTAATAGTGAGTCATTTATTGAAGAAGCTCTATCATTCCTTAAAGTTAAAATTGCGCGTTCAGACAACCAATCTAGCGACTTTTCTGCAATGTTTAAAATATCAGGGAATATTTTTGAAGTAAGGTCTTCGACTTAAGTTACTAAAGTTCCCAAGCATGTTGGTATCTTTATCTTTCCCTCAATTGTTGGATATATGCCGTCTCCAATTTGGAGTAATGTTTTTGCAAAAAATTCAGCAGATTGATCGCCGTTCAAGTGCACACGCATATTTTTGGTTAAGGCTAGTTTCGTGATATCAGGCCACAGAAAAGAAGATTTTAAGCACGATTTTATTTCATCGGCTCTGGTTCCGCGGGGCACTACTGGAAGGGTTTGACGAAAATCTCCTGCTTAAAGAACAGTAACGCCACCCATTACAAAGTTATTGTCTCGTATATCCTTCAAAGTCCTATCGAGAGCTTCGTAGCCGCCCTTATGCGCCATAGTGCATTCATCCCAAACAATAAGCTTACAGTCTTTCAAAACCATGTCCATATTGGACTGCTTTGAAATTTAGCAATACGGCATTTCCACATTTATTAAATTCAATGGAAGTTTGAATGCAGAATGCGCTGTTCGACCTCCGGTTAGCAAAGTGGCAGCTATTCCAGAAGAAGCGACAGCCAAGGCAATATTTTTATTTAAACGAACTTTTGCCAAAATCAAATTCAAAAGGAACGTTTTTCCAGTGCCACCAGGAGCATCCAAAAAATATATTCCACCTCGTTCGGCCTCAACACTTTCTAATATGTGCTTATATGCTACGTTTTGCTCGGCATTAAGTGAATTTTCGTCATTAATAATACCTAATTTATTATTTTCATAGTTGATTTCTCTTAAATAGTCCCTATTTGCTAATGGTTCATCGACTCTGTTTGGCTCAGTTAAACCGTACTCTGATAAAATATTTCCTCCTATAGATAGTACGATATCTTCAATTGTAATTAAACACTTGGTGTGCGCACGCTCCAGTAGGGCTGGATCTACATTACCATACTCGCATTTGTATTTGGTACACAAAATCTTCTGAGAGGCTTGATTTGTGATTATCCCAAAGATAGAGTGGATCGCTTATTTGGCAAGATACTAACATTATTGCAAATAGTTCTCGCAATTTAGTTGGCATTTGACATTGTGCAGCTTCGGTCACGGTCAAGTCCCAATGATTATCATCTTCCAGTAAGCCCAAAGCTTTGCAAGCCATTTGGAAAGTATTGTATTCAACACCATTTACTGTTTTTAAATCCAAGAATGAGGTTGGACCTCTTACCTCATGGAGTAAAAGTCTAAGATAATAACATTCACTATTTTTGGGATGAACAGTGTACACACGACCCAAACATTGATCTTTTTTAACCCCAGGGAAATTTGGAACATCAACCCCTCGTTTTCTTCTTTGAAATGATTTGTTATTCCACGTGTAAAAAGAAGGCACTTCGGCATAATGAAGGGTTCTCGCAAATGAGTCAATTTTGCAAAGCTCAAAAAAGGCAATTAGTGTCGTAGTTGGCGGATTCATTATCTGATTAGCCAATTGATTTGGATTATCTGGATTGAAGTATATCCTTTGACCATTTTCCAAATGCACAGCTAATTGAGTGATTGCTGGATATCTCTCATGTATGGGAAACGCTAAAATTCTCCATACCGCTTCTGAGCTGCTTATATATCGACCACTTTCATATAATTTTATTTCGTCTCTTACGTTTTCTATTGCAATTGTCGTTTAATCACTCCCTTTATTAATGTACTTACAGACATACTTAATAGACTTTACTGAGCTGCAGTATTCTACATTTAAATGGGCTCTAAGAGCACGCGAAAAAAAAATACCTTACTGATTGTATGGCATAGCTCCACACTTTAAAACAAAAACGGATCCGATCGCATAATCGGTGTGGAAAAATTAATTAAGTGCCCCAACCGGAAGTCGGTTAAAAAAAAAATATCAACTTGTTTGGTTGCAAACTGTGGGAATGGTTGATGTTTTAATCAACCAATTTTGCATTTTTCGAGAGTCCTGGGAGTCCTTAGGAGCCGAATTTTAAAAAATCCTTTCTTAGTGCACACCTCCTCTAACACACGATTCAGAACCAATTTTTTCCAGAATTTTAGGTCTTATGGTTTGGGCTGGGGGAACATGACGCAAATCGACATCTACTCTTTTATAGAAATACTAGCAATACCCGCCGCGACGTTGTCCGCGACAATTAGCAGAGCGAGTTTTTTTTAATGCATATTAGTGCAATAAAAGGAATGTTGGTTACATTGATTAAATTTAAGTGAACCTCATTTCCACACCACCCTGGAGGTGGAGGATTTGGCGCATTTTTTTTATAGTGGTGTCCCCAGGGGTACCCCAGGCATATTCCACGTGAAGAAGATTTTTAATTGTAACCTTTAATTTAAAACCTCTTGATAAACAACATTTTTTGATTTTCCATCAGGTGCCAAAATTATTAAATTACTTGCCGAACTAACTCGGGAACAGGCAACATAAAACTGACCATGAGAAAAGCAATCCTCTCTTAGATCTAACCCGGCTAACTTTAAATTCTGTCCCTGGGATTTATTGATAGTTATTGCAAAACAGACTTTTACGGGAAATTGCAGTCTTTTGAATTCAAAGGGTAGGTTAGATGTTATAAGGGGAATTCTAGGTATAAACACCTTTTCACCCTTAGCGGATCCAGTAAAAACTACTGCTTCTATAACAAATTTATGGAGAGCTTTAACTTGCAATCTCGTTCCGTTGCAAAGTTTTGGAGGACTTAAATTACGTAGCAACATTATGGGGCCCCAATTTTAAGAGAAAGATTATGCAAAGGAAAACCTGGAGGGTTTTGTTTGTTCAGGAATAGCATCTTCTAATACCGTGACTGAGTCAATAGATTTGTATGTTACCTCTTGACCGTCAAATGACTTTAATAGTGAGTCATTTATTGAAGAAGCTCTATCATTCCTTAAAGTTAAAATTGCGCGTTCAGACAACCAATCTAGCGACTTTTCTGCAATGTTTAAAATATCAGGGAATATTTTTGAAGTAAGGTCTTCGACTGAAGTTACTAAAGTTCCCAAGCATGTTGGTATCTTTATCTTTCCCTCAATTGTTGGATATATGCCGTCTCCAATTTGGAGTAATGTTTTTGCAAAAAATCCAGCAGATTGATCGCCGTTCAAGTGCACACGCATATTTTTGGTTAAGGCTAGTTTCGTGATATCAGGCCACAGAAAAGAAGATTTTAAGCACGATTTTATTTCATCGGCTCTGGTTCCGCGGGGCACTACTGGAAGGGTTTGACGAAAATCTCCTGCTTAAAGAACAGTAACGCCACCCATTACAAAGTTATTGTCTCGTATATCCTTCAAAGTCCTATCGAGAGCTTCGTAGCCGCCCTTATGCGCCATAGTGCATTCATCCCAAACAATAAGCTTACAGTCTTTCAAAACCATGGCCATATTGGACTGCTTTGAAATTTAGCAATACGGCATTTCCACATTTATTAAATTCAATGGAAGTTTGAATGCAGAATGCGCTGTTCGACCTCCGGTTAGCAAAGTGGCAGCTATTCCAGAAGAAGCGACAGCCAAGGCAATATTTTTATTTAAACGAACTTTTGCCAAAATCAAATTCAAAAGGAACGTTTTTCCAGTGCCACCAGGAGCATCCAAAAAATATATTCCACCTCGTTCGGCCTCAACACTTTCTAATATGTGCTTATATGCTACGTTTTGCTCGGCATTAAGTGAATTTTCGTCATTAATAATACCTAATTCATTATTTTCATAGTTGATTTCTCTTAAATAGTCCCTATTTGCTAATGGTTCATCGACTCTGTTTGGCTCAGTTAAACCGTACTCTGATAAAATATTTCCTCCTATAGATAGTACGATATCTTCAATTGTAATTAAACACTTGGTGTGCGCACGCTCCAGTAGGGCTGGATCTACATTACCATCTACTCGCATTTGTATTTGGTACACAAAATCTTCTGAGAGGCTTGATTTGTGATTATCCCAAAGATAGAGTGGATCGCTTATTTGGCAAGATACTAACATTATTGCAAATAGTTCTCGCAATTTAGTTGGCATTTGACATTGTGCAGCTTCGGTCACGGTCAAGTCCCAATGATTATCATCTTCCAGTAAGCCCAAAGCTTTGCAAGCCATTTGGAAAGTATTGTATTCAACACCATTTACTGTTTTTAAATCCAAGAATGAGGTTGGACCTCTTACCTCATGGAGTAAAAGTCTAAGATAATAACATTCACTATTTTTGGGATGAACAGTGTACACACGACCCAAACATTGATCTTTTTTAACCCCAGGGAAATTTGGAACATCAACCCCTCGTTTTCTTCTTTGAAATGATTTGTTATTCCACGTGTAAAAAGAAGGCACTTCGGCATAATGAAGGGTTCTCGCAAATGAGTCAATTTTGCAAAGCTCAAAAAAGGCAATTAGTGTCGTAGTTGGCGGATTCATTATCTGATTAGCCAATTGATTTGGATTATCTGGATTGAAGTATATCCTTTGACCATTTTCCAAATGCACAGCTAATTGAGTGATTGCTGGATATCTCTCATGTATGGGAAACGCTAAAATTCTCCATACCGCTTCTGAGCTGCTTATATATCGACCACTTTCATATAATTTTATTTCGTCTCTTACGTTTTCTATTGCAATTGTCGTTTAATCACTCCCTTTATTAATGTACTTACAGACATACTTAATAGACTTTACTGAGCTGCAGTATTCTACATTTAAATGGGCTCTAAGAGCACGCGAAAAAAAAATACCTTACTGATTGTATGGCATAGCTCCACACTTTAAAACAAAAACGGATCCGATCGCATAATCGGTGTGGAAAAATTAATTAAGTGCCCCAACCGGAAGTCGGTTAAAAAAAAAATATCAACTTGTTTGGTTGCAAACTGTGGGAATGGTTGATGTTTTAATCAACCAATTTTGCATTTTTCGAGAGTCCTGGGAGTCCTTAGGAGCCGAATTTTAAAAAATCCTTTCTTAGTGCACACCTCCTCTAACACACGATTCAGAACCAATTTTTTCCAGAATTTTAGGTCTTATGGTTTGGGCTGGGGGAACATGACGCAAATCGACATCTACTCTTTTATAGAAATACTAGCAATACCCGCCGCGACGTTGTCCGCGACAATTAGCAGAGCGAGTTTTTTTTAATGCATATTAGTGCAATAAAAGGAATGTTGGTTACATTGATTAAATTTAAGTGAACCTCATTTCCACACCACCCTGGAGGTGGAGGATTTGGCGCATTTTTTTTATAGTGGTGTCCCCAGGGGTACCCCAGGCATATTCCACGTGAAGAAGATTTTTAATTGTAACCTTTAATTTAAAACCTCTTGATAAACAACATTTTTTGATTTTCCATCAGGTGCCAAAATTATTAAATTACTTGCCGAACTAACTCGGGAACAGGCAACATAAAACTGACCATGAGAAAAGCAATCCTCTCTTAGATCTAACCCGGCTAACTTTAAATTCTGTCCCTGGGATTTATTGATAGTTATTGCAAAACAGACTTTTACGGGAAATTGCAGTCTTTTGAATTCAAAGGGTAGGTTAGATGTTATAAGGGGAATTCTAGGTATAAACACCTTTTCACCCTTAGCGGATCCAGTAAAAACTACTGCTTCTATAACAAATTTATGGAGAGCTTTAACTTGCAATCTCGTTCCGTTGCAAAGTTTTGGAGGACTTAAATTACGTAGCAACATTATGGGGCCCCAATTTTAAGAGAAAGATTATGCAAAGGAAAACCTGGAGGGTTTTGTTTGTTCAGGAATAGCATCTTCTAATACCGTGACTGAGTCAATAGATTTGTATGTTACCTCTTGACCGTCAAATGACTTTAATAGTGAGTCATTTATTGAAGAAGCTCTATCATTCCTTAAAGTTAAAATTGCGCGTTCAGACAACCAATCTAGCGACTTTTCTGCAATGTTTAAAATATCAGGGAATATTTTTGAAGTAAGGTCTTCGACTGAAGTTACTAAAGTTCCCAAGCATGTTGGTATCTTTATCTTTCCCTCAATTGTTGGATATATGCCGTCTCCAATTTGGAGTAATGTTTTTGCAAAAAATCCAGCAGATTGATCGCCGTTCAAGTGCACACGCATATTTTTGGTTAAGGCTAGTTTCGTGATATCAGGCCACAGAAAAGAAGATTTTAAGCACGATTTTATTTCATCGGCTCTGGTTCCGCGGGGCACTACTGGAAGGGTTTGACGAAAATCTCCTGCTTAAAGAACAGTAACGCCACCCATTACAAAGTTATTGTCTCGTATATCCTTCAAAGTCCTATCGAGAGCTTCGTAGCCGCCCTTATGCGCCATAGTGCATTCATCCCAAACAATAAGCTTACAGTCTTTCAAAACCATGGCCATATTGGACTGCTTTGAAATTTAGCAATACGGCATTTCCACATTTATTAAATTCAATGGAAGTTTGAATGCAGAATGCGCTGTTCGACCTCCGGTTAGCAAAGTGGCAGCTATTCCAGAAGAAGCGACAGCCAAGGCAATATTTTTATTTAAACGAACTTTTGCCAAAATCAAATTCAAAAGGAACGTTTTTCCAGTGCCACCAGGAGCATCCAAAAAATATATTCCACCTCGTTCGGCCTCAACACTTTCTAATATGTGCTTATATGCTACGTTTTGCTCGGCATTAAGTGAATTTTCGTCATTAATAATACCTAATTCATTATTTTCATAGTTGATTTCTCTTAAATAGTCCCTATTTGCTAATGGTTCATCGACTCTGTTTGGCTCAGTTAAACCGTACTCTGATAAAATATTTCCTCCTATAGATAGTACGATATCTTCAATTGTAATTAAACACTTGGTGTGCGCACGCTCCAGTAGGGCTGGATCTACATTACCATCTACTCGCATTTGTATTTGGTACACAAAATCTTCTGAGAGGCTTGATTTGTGATTATCCCAAAGATAGAGTGGATCGCTTATTTGGCAAGATACTAACATTATTGCAAATAGTTCTCGCAATTTAGTTGGCATTTGACATTGTGCAGCTTCGGTCACGGTCAAGTCCCAATGATTATCATCTTCCAGTAAGCCCAAAACTTTGCAAGCCATTTGGAAAGTATTGTATTCAACACCATTTACTGTTTTTAAATCAAAGAATGAGGTTGGACCTCTTACCTCATGGAGTAAAAGTCTAAGATAATAACATTCACTATTTTTGGGATGAACAGTGTACACACGACCCAAACATTGATCTTTTTTAACCCCAGGGAAATTTGGAACATCAACCCCTCGTTTTCTTCTTTGAAATGATTTGTTATTCCACGTGTAAAAAGAAGGCACTTCGGCATAATGAAGGGTTCTCGCAAATGAGTCAATTTTGCAAAGCTTAAAAAAGGCAATTAGTGTCGTAGTTGGCGGATTCATTATCTGATTAGCCAATTGATTTGGATTATCTGGATTGAAGTATATCCTTTGACCATTTTCCAAATGCACAGCTAATTGAGTGATTGCTGGATATCTCTCATGTATGGGAAACGCTAAAATTCTCCATACCGCTTCTGAGCTGCTTATATATCGACCACTTTTATATAATTTTATTTCGTCTCTTACGTTTTCTATTGCAATTGTCGCTTGATCACTCCCTTTATTAATGTACTTACAGACATACCTAATAGACTTTACTGAGCTGCAGTATTCTACATTTAAATGGGCTCTAAGAGCACGCGAAAGAGTTGGATTATACGGCACAACCCAACGGTTATCTATAATGTTACCATTGATTACAATAGTAAAACCACTATCTATTGGAGCCCTTCGCCTATATTGTGGGTAACCGTCTTTCCCAGTCAAAGTATCTTTCAAAAACTGCCTTGGAAATCTTTTTGTGCATTTACCTTCAATCATGCAAGGCGATTTCGAATTTAATGCCCCGCAGGGTCCATGAATCATATTTGCCTTGATAATATCATGAAGTAGAGGATCCTTATCAGGATCGGGAATTTCAGCACTTATGATAGAATCAATTTGCTCAGGCATAATATGAGATTTTAGCCAAAGAAGTATGTGTACATGTGGCAGACCACGCTTTTGCCACTCTATTGAATACATGAAGCACTGGACTTCACCAAATAAATTGCCTTTATCCAATAAAAACATTAATATTTTTACCTTTAAATGGAAAATTCGAGCAATAATGTCATGGCGATCATGAGGTTTTTGACCCGGATATAACGCTTTGGTTATATCATCCCATTTAGGATTGCGTGTAAATGTTATAAAGAGATCAGGGCGATCATAGTGTCGAACATACGTCATAGCATCCTGCGTCTTTTCATGCATATATCGTGCGGAACCAGTAAATGTTGAAGGTAAAATAACCATTTGACCAAGTTGGCGTGCATCTGCATCTTGGCCGCCTATTGCATCTTTAAGATGTATATAAGTTTCTGCTCTTAATTTTGCTTGATTGTTTCCAATATAATTTAGTCTTTCACTATCGATTTTTGCGAACATATCTGTCACAAATTGACTAAGCAAAGATCTCGAACGCAATAAATGATTGTCTTCAGATGATCGAACCATTAATCTATAACTATAGAAGTCTAGTGCTGACACGGTCTTTTTTAAGTCTTTTTTGACACTGGATCAATTCGAGGTATGTTAATAGAATATCCATCCTCTCCATGACAAAATAGTAAAGGATATTGTAAACTGTCATATGAATGATGGATTTTACTTATGCGCTGAAGTTTGTTATCATAACTTTCAATAACAATGTCTCTCTTTTGAAATTGTTTGCCAATTTATACCCAAGCAACTTCTTTGGCTGCAGGAGCATTATAGCGGCCTCTATGAGCATCAGCTGGTTTTTTTTCAGCGTGAATAACCATTTTAAAGTCCTGGCAACTTTTTGGAACTTTTTGTAGTGCAGTTTTGAACCCATTGATATATGGATTACAATTGTGCAGCATTATTTGGAGTGCCTTTACTAAGTCATGTTTAACGTCAGAATAATGTTTTCTCCTTAAATTAACTTCTGTTTCATCCTCGCCAACAAAATAAATTTGCAAAAACTCAGCTTCCTTTTGAGGAGCCGGCAAGAGGCTACCAACCAAGTGATACACTTGACCTTGAACTTTAAATGTAGGCATGAACCTATCTTTGTCAATTTTCGTACTACCAAATGACGTCATTTGAAAGCAATTGTTGTACTTTCTTATAAACGCTATGAAGTGATTATGGTCAGGATGACTACCCATTATCAAGCTATTTAGTGGCTCTGGTAAATTTTTGTAAGAAGGAAGTTTAACTTTTCCTTCTTTACAACATATACCTTTAAGCTCATTTTTCCATTTTAAAGCTCCACAAAATCCGCACTTCTTGTCCATCGCTCCTAATTGAACATACTTATCAGTATCATAGTCTATCGCAGCATTATAATGAAATGCAGAATTTTCTTTTATTTCCCAAGACGCTGCAGCTTCTACATTTTCTGATTCATTTGCATTTGCACCTACAGCTTCTACGTTTTTTGCGAGTCTTTTATTTTTAGCCTTTTCACGATACTTTTCTGATGCAGTCTTTGATATTTTTTTAGCTGTTCGGTCAGAAAATCGGACTCTTTTTTGTTTTTTTTGGGTTGGGTGGAAGATAAAATTCGCTTGGAGAAGGAGAATTCGTGTTTTGCCTGTCTTCTAGTGGAACTAACACATCAAAATGTCCATTGGAGAGATCGCCAGTAAAAAGCAGTCTTTTTATAGGACTCCCTTCTGTTCCAAAGTGGGTAAGAAAATTTCCATTGTAGTAGATTTCAATATAAATTGGGTACAATTCCCCTGCAGCCATTAACTCAGAAGTAGCACCATAAGTGTGAGGGCGCATCATTTCACGTTCATAATCTAAAGCATTGTCATAAATGTTTCCTTCAGAATTAACCGTATAATTTGCGAAATGATTCCACCGTTCCACAACACTCCTAACTATGGCCTGGCGTATTTTAGCAGACAAACATTCATTTCCATTTAAAATGTAGGAAAGTGCATTAAATTGGCAAGCTCCATCGCCTGTTATTGAAATTATGGAGTGAGGGACTAATACACCGTCTATCCTTAGGTTTTCAATAGCCATATTGATAACTTAATTAAAAGTTAAACTCCAAAAATGTTCGATTATAAAATGTTTTGTTAAAAACTAACGAAAATTGCAATACATAGAAGTTCACTACGAATGCAAAAGTAAAATTAAATTTGCATTCAGCCTGTAAAATACAGACCGTAGTAAACTTTTAATAAGCAATTTATAAAACAAACTGATTTCTTTAGAAGAAATTATTTGCTTTTTTTTAAGCAATCTACCGAAAATCGCAATACATAAATGCAATTAAGTTGACGACGAATGCAAAAAAAACTTTAGTTTGCATTCAGCCTGCAAAATACAGACTGTAGAAAACTTATAGTCAGCAATTATGTTTTGTAAGAAACTATTGAAAATTGCAATACATAGAAGTTCACTACGAATGCAAAAGTAAAATTAAGTTTGCATTCAGCCTACAAAATACAGACCGCAGTAAACTTATAATCAGCAATTTAAGAAACAAACTGATTTTTTCAGACGAAGTTATTTGCTTTTTTTTTAAAACAAACTACTAAAATCGCAATACATAAATGCAATTAAGTTGACTACGAATGCAAAAATAACTTTAGTTTGCATTCAGGATGCGAAATGCAGACTGTAGAAAACTTATAGTCAGCAATTTTACAACGTAATTGTTTTCTTAAAAGGTTTACTACAAATACGAATTTGTCCCAAATTTGTATTCAGCCTGCTAGAACAGACTGCAGTAAACTCTAAAATGATTTAATACAAATGCAAACCTATAATGGAAAAATTTGCATTAGCCTTTAAAATGCAGGCCGTATATATCTTAGCACTACATATTAACCCGATGTTTACTACGAATGAGTATTTAGCAATTAACTAATCTTTCATCCAGACTGCAGTAAGCTCTCGAGAAAATATAAGCAGCCACAAATAAATATATTAAAAAGTAGAATACTAATACATGTACAATGTACATACATATATTCCGCAGTTTACTACAAATGAAAACTTTCATTTAGCCAGCTTGATACAGGCTGTATTAGCTGCAGAAAAATCATAAATTATTTAATTAATTTGCACTCAAACCAATTATAAACATACATACATATGTACATATGTAAGAAATATAGCTTACTCGAAAATGTATTTTAAAAAGAACAGCCAGGATTCTGAAAATTCTTATAGAGCACTCTACTTTTTCACTTCCTCACTCAAATTTGACTTTTTGGTTTGTGGCCTGCGAAAGTGCGTACAATAACAAAACCAAAACTGTTAAAAAAAAATATCATTTGCTGTCTCTTTCTATTGCTGTCCCTTTCTGTAAGCCAGTGTATGCTGCTGAATAGGAATGCTGCTGCTGTGTCTTTCTATTGCTGTCCCTTTCTGCAAGCCAGTGCAAACACATTTGCTTTTGCGAAGTGTCTAGAAGAAGAATGTGCAAGAAAGAATAGGGAGAAGAATAGGAATAGAAAGACATTCTCTCCGAGTATACTCGGCATCGTAGAATCGTACGAGTAGCATCGTCAGGGATTTGAATATATTTTTAAAATTATTTTATTTAAATTAGCATGGACAACATATACAAACACATTTTAATTTATTTATTTTTACTTTTTCGCTTCCTTACGCTGCGAGTGTAAAAATAAAATAGCATCTATATTTTCCGATTTTAAATTAGTTCTGCGTTCCTCCAAAACACGATTAGCCGAACTAAAGCACCTTTCGCTTGAAGCGCTCGATGCAGGCATGCATAAAATTTGTCTGGCTAACTTTTGTATTAATGGGAATTCTTTTCCATGCATTTTTATGCATTAATATGCGTTTTTATACAACTCCAGCTGGACATTTACAAAGTTTTCTGAGCTATCACGGTTGACTGCTTGAATATCTTTATATTGATCTAGCATATTATCGACTTTGGGCATTTGACTTTCTGATACATCCTGCTCATAACATTGAAAATCTGATGGTCTCTTCTCATTTTTCGAAAGGGTATGAAGTTCTTGTTTTACTAAGATCAGAACATCTTTACGTTCTTCATCGTCCATATAGCGGAGCTGTTTATACTCTGGCCACAAAAATGCTGCAACTTTATGCTCATTGCTGATTTACAGTTTTGATTCGAAAACATCTAGACATTTTTCAGCAACGAATCGAATATCTTCATGAGTTTCCCTGGAAAATTGCAAATTTTGAATTTTTTTCTTTACAATATGCATGTGCAACATGACAACATGAATAGTCGGATCCTCATCAGCTTCTATGACCAAAGTTGCGTCCTTGAAGGGCTGAAGGAAATCTATTATTTGGTCCAGCAATACCTTTTCAATTCCTATAAGACGATGGAGCTCATTTGCCTTACGTAGAACCGATTCTATTCCTAAAAAATTTTTGCGAATGGAATACAACATGTCAAAAAGGGTATTCCATCTAGAACAGCACTCCTGCTTGATACTGCTATCCAGCATACCGTTCCTTCCTGTCCTTTTAAAATTTTCAACAAGAGATTTGCTTGTGTTCATCAAACATAAAACACGCGGTGCTTGTCTTTTCAGAAAATCCTTTTCAAACGTATACTTGAGAATAATATTCATCATGTGAGCAGCACAGTTAATTCTTGTGTGATTAACCAAAGATTTTTTTATATTTGAACCTTGATCAGTTGTAAACTTTATCCGTTTATGAATTTCGCGATCAAGGCCCAACTCCGCAAACTTATCGCCTATTGAACGAATAACAGTTTCCGCTGTATTCCTTATAGCATTGCCATCCTCGTCTACGGCTTCGAATTCAGTAGTAAAAAGGGTACGCCTAGAATGAACCTTATTTAAAATTGTGCCCGAGAATATTAAGTGAGTGCTGACTTTAAATATAGCAACGGTGAAATAGGTTGAAAATATATCTCTCACTTAATAAAGTATTCAGAAAACACAAATTAACCACATGGCTTTAAGGTTTTAAATGAGTCTAATACATTTTCACAAGGAAATAAATTTGTTAGCGAGATATTAGCGTACGTGTGGAAATTCCAAGAGGAATCAATATAGTGAACAGTTAGAGTCAGATTAAACTGCGTTGTTTTTTACTGTCTGTCCATATATCCATGGTGCCTCCGCATCGATCTAAAAATATGTGAACTAAATAAAACAATAACAAAAAATGTACCCCAAAGCCAACCTTTTTCAATAATGGGCCGCAGCTTAACAACAAATTTATCTCTTTCACTAACGTACTCCTTTACTAAATTACGGCTTACAGTAGTGGGATGCGGCAAAATATCGTCGATAGAAAAATTTGTATTGCCAAGGCTTGCTCCTACTCCTATAACTTAACTTACAGTCATGAAGACTGAATTTACTAACGGGTCCTAGTATTTATTGCTGGGCTGGCAGATCGTTTCGATGCAGACGAGTTCTGTTCGAAACCCGTGTTAGGCTCCCTGCGAGATTATTTGGGTGCTGTATAAGCTTGTTGTGGTAGGCCGCTTTCTGCTTAGATATTTCATCTTTGACCGGTGGTATGCACAGATCCCTGTGGATGGTGCCCCAGTGATTGTTCGCAGGATTTTTGATTCTTAGCGCTGTATGATGTATGATAACATTGCTGTTGCTCGCGTTTCCCCAGAGCTGGGAGCCGTAAGTCCAAATGGGCTTAAGGGTGGAGTTGTAGAGAAGAACTTTAAAGTCCAGGCACAGGGGTGATCGAGAATTTATAATCCAGTGTAGGCTGCTAGCTTTAAGTCTGAGATGTACTTTCTTGCATTCAATGTGCCTCCGCCAGGTTAGGCGTCTGTCGAGGTGGACGCCGTGCCGTGAAACGCCATTGGCATTCCTCATGGATATTCGAAGGCAAGACATCGATTATTTAGATTGTTGCATCATGGTTTCGATGCTGTATTTATCCTATTGCTTGCTGAGGTGTTATTATATTTTGCCCAGAGAATTGAGCTTGTGGGATCCCCGTCTGATTGGTTTTTTAGGGCACTGGCGTATGAAATTCCGCCATTTGTGTTGAGGGGCCCAAATGAAGATCTGGCTGCTTTCGCAAAGAAAACATCAGGTGTGGTTTGCGATTGAACGAATGCATTTTGTGCATTCTGGGAGCGTGCATATTTTGCTTGTTGTAACTGACTCTTCAGCTGTTTATAGACCGGGCAGCCTCTGTAGTTTGCGGTATGGTTTTCTCCACAGTTAGCGTTTTCTTCTTCGTCTTTGGGTCTTCTTTGCTTGCTTTGTTTGTAGATCGGGTGCACTTAATTTTTCTTCAAGGCTCTGCTTTCTGGCTCCAGTTCGACCTTAAAGAGTGGTTGCGGCTTTTTATTTCGGTTGATAATATTAATAATATTTTTCGCGAAAAATCCTTTTTCCTTCAGTGCCTCTATTATCTCATTGGTGGATACGTCGGGCTCTATGCCCTTTAGCACTACTTGTAGTAGGGCTTCTTAGCCTCGTCTAGGTATTTAGTTACAGCTCTGAATTGATCTTCAGTTTTTGCTTGAAGCTTTGTTTCGTGAATATTCCCTTTGATAAAAGTTGTCATTCCCGACCAGCGCAACAATTTTCTTTACTAGGGCAATTGAGTTCTGTTCCCTTATGTAAATTGTTGTTGTTTAATGTTGCCGATATTGACACCCGTACATCCAATTGGCTTTTTAGTTTTATTCGGCGCTGCAGAAGTTGCTAACGCATTCGAAATCGCGTTGTTGGGAACGGAGACCGTTGGTGTTTTTTTGTTGCAGTTGCTGCGGTTGCCCAAATAAACGAGGTTGCAGTGCTCGTGGCCGGTGAGCTGTGAATCGGAGCTGGGGGTGGGGTTCTACACTGCAAGCTCCATGAAGTGGGAGTTGGTGTGAGTAGGGCGGCAGAACAAGACAGTGCTCTCGCACTGTCAATGGTCTGAGTTGGGCTGAGTTGCTCTTTGAAGAAGTTCTTTCTACTTCTGTATCACGGGTTGAGAAATAAGAGATATAACTGTTTCTCTGGTCTACGGAGCTTCTACGCTCATTTTTTGAATCGCCGCTCATTGAGCTATTACTCGTGGCACTTCTTAGATTATATAGTAACTTTGCACTAGTTTTATATATTGCACTAATTATTATATTACTATTAAGCTTAAGCGTTGTACAACCGAATTAAAGAGAACAGTTGTCATATGATATTCAGTGCGCATACTCCTTATCGTCGGTAAAGTAAATTACGAAATTACCCTGCAAACACAAGTTTTGGGTTTTCGATAATACAAATTAGTATTTAATTCTTCATGGTGATCCGACGTGAGTTGCAGTGCAACTCGAGTTATTTTTTTTCGTGAAACAAACTAATTAAAAATCAAATTGAAAACGTGGTTGTTCCTATTGTTGCCGCTGCTTGTGATTTGTTGCTGCCGCTGATTGTCGCATATTGCTGCCCATTTAAATTCGTCTATGCTGGCGCAAATTTAATATTGCTGCTCCGATTTAATTCGTTGTTGCTGCCGCTGGAAAAGTAGTTTTCTTTGGTTTTCATTGCAGCTGCAGTTCTTAATCGCCGTTAGCTGGACCAGTGAAGTTGTTGCTGCCGCTGCTTGTCGCTTGCTGGTGCCCATTTAAATTCGTCGTTGCTGCCGCTGGAAAAGTATTTTTTAACGAACCGTTTTCTACTGTTTTATCGCTACGTAAACGCCGCGACTAGCTCAGAAATATTTTGTGTTCGTCCCACCAAATTTGTAATGCAAGATATCCGATTGAGACAAATCGGAAAACTTTATTCAGTTTTACTTTTCGCTGGAATTGGTATCTTCGTCAGCCGGCTGTTGCGGCTTGCCTGGTCGGCGTCGTGCCTTCCTCGGCTTACTCCTATAACTTAACTTACAGTCATGTAGACTGAATTTACTAACGGGTCCTAGTATTTATTGCTGGGCTGGCAGATCGTTTCGATGCAGACGAGTTCTGTTCGAAACCCGTGTTAGGCTCCCTGCGAGATTATTTGGGTGCTGTATAAGCTTGTTGTGGTAGGCCGCTTTCTGCTTAGATATTTCATCTTTGACCGGTGGTATGCACAGATCCCTGTGGATGGTGCCCCAGTGATTGTTTGCAGGATTTTTGATTCTTAGCGCTGTATGATGTATGATAACATTGCTGTTGCTCGCGTTTCCCCAGAGCTGGGAGCCGTAAGTCCAAATGGGCTTAAGGGTGGAGTTGTAGAGAAGAACTTTAAAGTCCAGGCACAGGGGTGATCGAGAATTTATAATCCAGTGTAGGCTGCTAGCTTTAAGTCTGAGATGTACTTTCTTGCATTCAATGTGCCTCCGCCAGGTTAGGCGTCTGTCGAGGTGGACGCCGTGCCGTGAAACGCCATTGGCATTCCTCATGGATATTCGAAGGCAAGACATCGATTATTTAGATTGTTGGGATGTGAACAATTTTATTAAAATGTTTTGATTTTGCATAAGGTTTTCCATTGTTGTTTTCATGAAGGACATAAATTCCATCATACCCTGTTGTAAAGTCAGCATCATGGTTTCGATGCTGTATTTATCCTATTGCTTGCTGAGGTGTTATTATATTTTGCCCAGAGAATTGAGCTTGTGGGATCCCCGTCTGATTGGTTTTTTAGGGCACTGGCGTATGAAATTCCGCCATTTGTGTTGAGGGGCCCAAATGAAGATCTGGCTGCTTTCGCAAAGAAAACATCAGGTGTGGTTTGCGATTGAACGAATGCATTTTGTGCATTCTGGGAGCGTGCATATTTTGCTTGTTGTAACTGACTCTTCAGCTGTTTATAGACCGGGCAGCCTCTGTAGTTTGCGGTATGGTTTTCTGCACAGTTAGCGTTTTCTTCTTCGTCTTTGGGTCTTCTTTGCTTGCTTTGTTTGTAGATCGGGTGCACTTAATTTTTCTTCAAGGCTCTGCTTTCTGGCTCCAGTTCGACCTTAAAGAGTGGTTGCGGCTTTTTATTTCTGTTGATAATATTAATAATATTTTTCGCGAAAAATCCTTTTTCCTTCAGTGCCTCTATTATCTCATTGGTGGATACGTCGGGCTCTATGCCCTTTAGCACTACTTGTAGTAGGGCTTCTTAGCCTCGTCTAGGTATTTAGTTACAGCTCTGAATTGATCTTCAGTTTTTGCTTGAAGCTTTGTTTCGTGAATATTCCCTTTGATAAAAGTTGTCATTCCCGACCAGCGCAACAATTTTCTTTACTAGGGCATTTGAGTTCTGTTCCCTTATGTAAATTGTTGTTGTTTAATGTTGCCGATATTGAAACCCGTACATCCAATTGGCTTTTTAGTTTTATTCGGCGCTGCAGAAGTTGCTAACGCATTCGAAATCGCGTTGTTGGGAACGGAGACCGTTGGTGTTTTTTTGTTGCAGTTGCTGCGGTTGCCCAAATAAACGAGGTTGCAGTGCTCGTGGCCGGTGAGCTGTGAATCGGAGCTGGGGGTGGGGTTCTACACTGCAAGCTCCATGAAGTGGGAGTTGGTGTGAGTAGGGCGGCAGAACAAGACAGTGCTCTCGCACTGTCACTGGTCTGAGTTGGGCTGAGTTGCTCTTTGAAGAAGTTCTTTCTACTTCTGTATCACGGGTTGAGAAATAAGAGATATAACTGTTTCTCTGGTCTACGGAGCTTCTACGCTCATTTTTTGAATCGCCGCTCATTGAGCTATTACTCGTGGCACTTCTTAGATTATATAGTAACTTTGCACTAGTTTTATATATTGCACTAATTATTATATTACTATTAAGCTTAAGCGTTGTACAACCGAATTAAAGAGAACAGTTGTCATATGATATTCAGTGCGCACACTCCATATCGTCGGTAAAGTAAATTACGAAATTACCCTGCAAACACAAGTTTTGGGTTTTCGATAATACAAATTAGTATTTAATTCTTCATGGTGATCCGACGTGAGTTGCAGTGCAACTCGAGTTATTTTTTTTCGTGAAACAAACTAATTAAAAATCAAATTGAAAACGTGGTTGTTCCTATTGTTGCCGCTGCTTGTGATTTGTTGCTGCCGCTGATTGTCGCATATTGCTGCCCATTTAAATTCGTCTATGCTGGCGCAAATTTAATATTGCTGCTCCGATTTAATTCGTTGTTGCTGCCGCTGGAAAAGTAGTTTTCTTTGGTTTTCATTGCAGCTGCAGTTCTTAATCGCCGTTAGCTGGACCAGTGAAGTTGTTGCTGCCGCTGCTTGTCGCTTGCTGGTGCCCATTTAAATTCGTCGTTGCTGCCGCTGGAAAAGTATTTTTTAACGAACCGTTTTCTACTGTTTTATCGCTACGTAAACGCCGCGACTAGCTCAGAAATATTTTGTGTTCGTCCCACCAAATTTGTAATGCAAGATATCCGATTGAGACAAATCGGAAAACTTTATTCAGTTTTACTTTTCGCTGGAATTGGTATCTTCGTCAGCCGGCTGTTGCGGCTTGCCTGGTCGGCGTCGTGCCTTCCTCGGCTTACTCCTATAACTTAACTTACAGTCATGTAGACTGAATTTACTAACGGGTCCTAGTATTTATTGCTGGGCTGGCAGATCGTTTCGATGCAGACGAGTTCTGTTCGAAACCCGTGTTAGGCTCCCTGCGAGATTATTTGGGTGCTGTATAAGCTTGTTGTGGTAGGCCGCTTTCTGCTTAGATATTTCATCTTTGACCGGTGGTATGCACAGATCCCTGTGGATGGTGCCCCAGTGATTGTTCGCAGGATTTTTGATTCTTAGCGCTGTATGATGTATGATAACATTGCTGTTGCTCGCGTTTCCCCAGAGCTGGGAGCCGTAAGTCCAAATGGGCTTAAGGGTGGAGTTGTAGAGAAGAACTTTAAAGTCCAGGCACAGGGGTGATCGAGAATTTATAATCCAGTGTAGGCTGCTAGCTTTAAGTCTGAGATGTACTTTCTTGCATTCAATGTGCCTCCGCCAGGTTAGGCGTCTGTCGAGGTGGACGCCGTGCCGTGAAACGCCATTGGCATTCCTCATGGATATTCGAAGGCAAGACATCGATTATTTAGATTGTTGGGATGTGAGCAATTTTATTAAAATGTTTTGATTTTGCATAAGGTTTTCCATTGTTGTTTTCATGAAGGACATAAATTCCATCATACCCTGTTGTAAAGTCAGCATCATGGTTTCGATGCTGTATTTATCCTATTGCTTGCTGAGGTGTTATTATATTTTGCCCAGAGAATTGAGCTTGTGGGATCCCCGTCTGATTGGTTTTTTAGGGCACTGGCGTATGAAATTCCGCCATTTGTGTTGAGGGGCCCAAATGAAGATCTGGCTGCTTTCGCAAAGAAAACATCAGGTGTGGTTTGCGATTGAACGAATGCATTTTGTGCATTCTGGGAGCGTGCATATTTTGCTTGTTGTAACTGACTCTTCAGCTGTTTATAGACCGGGCAGCCTCTGTAGTTTGCGGTATGGTTTTCTCCACAGTTAGCGTTTTCTTCTTCGTCTTTGGGTCTTCTTTGCTTGCTTTGTTTGTAGATCGGGTGCACTTAATTTTTCTTCAAGGCTCTGCTTTCTGGCTCCAGTTCGACCTTAAAGAGTGGTTGCGGCTTTTTATTTCTGTTGATAATATTAATAATATTTTTCGCGAAAAATCCTTTTTCCTTCAGTGCCTCTATTATCTCATTGGTGGATACGTCGGGCTCTATGCCCTTTAGCACTACTTGTAGTAGGGCTTCTTAGCCTCGTCTAGGTATTTAGTTACAGCTCTGAATTGATCTTCAGTTTTTGCTTGAAGCTTTGTTTCGTGAATATTCCCTTTGATAAAAGTTGTCATTCCCGACCAGCGCAACAATTTTCTTTACTAGGGCATTTGAGTTCTGTTCCCTTATGTAAATTGTTGTTGTTTAATGTTGCCGATATTGACACCCGTACATCCAATTGGCTTTTTAGTTTTATTCGGCGCTGCAGAAGTTGCTAACGCATTCGAAATCGCGTTGTTGGGAACGGAGACCGTTGGTGTTTTTTTGTTGCAGTTGCTGCGGTTGCCCAAATAAACGAGGTTGCAGTGCTCGTGGCCGGTGAGCTGTGAATCGGAGCTGGGGGTGGGGTTCTACACTGCAAGCTCCATGAAGTGGGAGTTGGTGTGAGTAGGGCGGCAGAACAAGACAGTGCTCTCGCACTGTCAATGGTCTGAGTTGGGCTGAGTTGCTCTTTGAAGAGAACTGAGAAATAAGAGATATAACTGTTTCTCTGGTCTACGGAGCTTCTACGCTCATTTTTTGAATCGCCGCTCATTGAGCTATTACTCGTGGCACTTCATAGATTATATAGTAACTTTGCACTAGTTTTATGTATTGCACTAATTATTATATTACTATTAAGCTTAAGCGTTGTACAACCGAATTAAAGAGAACAGTTGTCATATGATATTCAGTGCGCACACTCCTTATCGTCGGTAAAGTAAATTACGAAATTACCCTGCAAACACAAGTTTTGGGTTTTCGATAATACAAATTAGTATTTAATTCTTCATGGTGATCCGACGTGAGTTGCAGTGCAACTCGAGTTATTTTTTTTCGTGAAACAAACTAATTAAAAATCAAATTGAAAACGTGGTTGTTCCTATTGTTGCCGCTGCTTGTGATTTGTTGCTGCCGCTGATTGTCGCATATTGCTGCCCATTTAAATTCGTCTATGCTGGCGCAAATTTAATATTGCTGCTCCGATTTAATTCGTTGTTGCTGCCGCTGGAAAAGTAGTTTTCTTTGGTTTTCATTGCAGCTGCAGTTCTTAATCGCCTTTAGCTGGACCAGTGAAGTTGTTGCTGCCGCTGCTTGTTGCTTGCTGGTGCCCATTTAAATTCGTCGTTGCTGCCGCTGGAAAAGTATTTTTTAACGAACCGTTTTCTACTGTTTTATCGCTACGTAAACGCCGCGACTAGCTCAGAAATATTTTGTGTTCGTCCCACCAAATTTGTAATGCAAGATATCCGATTGAGACAAATCGGAAAACTTTATTCAGTTTTACTTTTCGCTGGAATTGGTATCTTCGTCAGCCGTCTGTTGCGGCTTGCCTGGTCGGCGTCGTGCCTTCCTCGGCTTGAGATCACTGTGTGCGTTTCTCGGCGTCTCGCTGCTCTCGGATCCCTTGGTGCTCCTTGTGGACTCCTGCGGCGTCTCTCCAGTTCCACCCGGCTTGTAGGACTCAAAAGTCTGCACAACCTTCCTTTCGAGGTCCGGCCAGAACGATCGCAAGACTCCCTGAGGTCAGTCTGGCTCTAGCCTGAGAAACAAATGGTTTGGCAGGTCAAACCCAAGGATTCAACCTTATCGCAAGTCCACCGTATCCCCGACGCCTGGCACAAACTCTTGATCCGCGCTCGTCCTTCTCTCGTCTCTGATCCAATCTCTGCGTCCTACAGATCTCACCGTTGCAGTATCAGCCTTGTACTAGCGTCTTGACTCTGGTATCTTGATCTGGGTGTAGAGCACTCGGTTGTAACGGTATTCTCACGGTCACGCACTCGATTAAATCCTCGCTCTTGGTAACTTGTCGCACGTATACTTCCGCTCGCGTATCTTGATTGACTGAGCTGCGCCTGCGCCGTCCCTCCTATAGGCTGCGGTGGTCCCTTTATTTCCCTTTTTGCACACGGCTCGCATATGATCCAATGTCCACGTGTGTCCTGTTAGTTCCCTTTGCACACGGCACGCATCGGGTCCACAAATGTCCCGATAGTTCACGGTGCATCCGCTGTGTGCTGGTCCAAGTCCATGGATTTACCCTTCGATCTCTTGGCCTTTTGGCGGCGTGGGTCCAAGGTCCAGCGCGGCACCGTTATTTTACGGTCTCTTCGCTTTGGCCGGGTCCAAGGTCCAGTATTTACCGGTGGACCTGGATGCCCTTGGATTCTGCCGCATTCTCGCTGCCTTCGCTGTTGCTATCCTGCCTCGAGATTTGTGGGGAGTTTTAAGACTCCTCACAGTTTACCGCTGCAGTTTTTAATCGCCGTTAGCCGGACCGTTGTTGTTGTTCTGCTCATAGCCAAGTTCACCGCTCGTTATGCCCTACCCCGAGGAAGGAAATCATACGGATTTTTAGAGGGAAGTAACCGACGCACAGTGGCGCCTTTTGTCTTTTTTTAGGTAATAAATCATACCTTTTGAACCAATAGAGATAATCGAATGATGTAAACGGCATATGATAGTCTAGTCTTTGAGTCTTACAAACCGGCAATTTAAAATTTGTAAACAAACCCATTTTTTTCCAACAAAAAAAAAATTTTAAAAATTAAAAATATAACAACATTTTTTTTGTTGCATTTTGTTTCATTTATAATGCTTCCATTTTTAAAAATTAAATTAAAATTAAAAAAAAGGTTGTAAAAAATTATATTTTTGTAAAAAAAATTTTAAATTTAATACAATTTTTTTTTTGTTTTTATCGTTAAATAAAATTAATTTTCAGTCCAAACATTTAAGAAAATAAAATAAAACTTCTATTTCTTAAACATAAGAACACAGTAACGGATTTCCTGAAAAAAGGTCTTGGTTTGACCAGGGATGCACCAAATACAACATCTGACACTACGTCTTTTTAACTTATTTGGCATCAAACAGCTAAATCGCAAACAGACGCAGCTGGAACTTTCCAAAAATCAAGAAGAAAAATCAAAAAAAGTTTTAGGGAAGTAAAAAAAATAGATAATGATATATTTATACCCGTTACTCCTTCGCTCATTTCTAATTGGTAGAACCTTCCAGGTGGATGATCGAGGATCCAAGTCTGCCTCAAGGCCTATTCTTGCTGGAGTCCCTCAAGGAAGTGTGCTGGGTCTTGTCTTGTATACAATATTCACCTCGGACCTTCCGTCGCCCAGAGGCAGGAATGTTTTAACAGCTACCTATGCAGATGACACAGCATTTCTGGCGACAAGTGCTCTGCGAAGAGAGGCGACAGATATGGTGCAGGACATGCTAAATGAGTTTGAGGCCTGGGCGTCGAGGTGGAACATCGCAGTGAATCCTGCCAGTGGACTGTCGATCACGGCGAAAACCCGGCTCTTCAAAGCAACCTTGATGCCTAGTATACACTTCTGGGGCACTGCCTGTAACACTTCTATAAAAAGAGTTGAATCCTGCCAATCCAAAATTTTAAGACATATGATAAACGCCCTATACTATACAAGAAACACTACTATTTTTCGAGATCTCAAAATTAATCCTGTTTGTAAATCTATCACCAATTCTGCCATTCGCTACAGATCAAGACTCATCTCCCACACAAACAGACTTGCCCTCACACTTTCCAGACCTATGAACAGAAGAAGTCTAAAAAGATTGCACCCATCAGACAATTGGATACTTGGACGGCACGCTAGTGGGAAACTGATTCCAGACTTAGACTGACACCATAGACACCATAGACTGCCACACTGCTCAATTTTTGTTATTAGTCTTTTTTTTATTCAATACTTCTTGTTAATTTTTACCATGGGTGAAAGTGAATTAAGTTTTACATAACACTCTCCAATAAACATTTTGTTATGCATATCGAAATATGAAAAAAGGTCTTGATTTTACGAGGAATGCACCCAAATACAACCTCTGGAACCACGTCCTTTAAACTAATTTTGGCTCAAACAGCGGAAATCGCAAACAGATGCAGCTGGAATTTTCCTGAAATTAAGAAGAATGTTTGAAAAACGTCTTAGGAAAGTATAAAAAATATATTATGACATATTTTTTTTAATTTCTATCCAAAGTTAAAAATTGTGAAAAAAATTTACTTTTAGCAATTAGCGAATAACCATGATATGTGGATATCGAACTGTTATTTGATATTGCGTAGTTTTTACTTAATGAACACACTAATTAGGGAAACGAAACAACAAGACCGTTCAAAACTTAGTTTTTAAGATATTCCACTTAGTAGGATAAATATTGCGTGTTTTTTTTTTTAAGCGAAAAATTGGCTAGCTTTGAATAGGCGTACCTTTTTGATATTTTTGGGGGTTACATATTTGAAAAGAGGGATCAATTATCTGTCGATTGGTGTGCGTTTTAACTTTCTAGGCCAAAGTCAAACATTTTATTTATTGCAAGTTTTTTGGCCCAAGGAACCACTGTGCAACGGATGTGAATCGTCTAACCAGGTATAGAGTGCTAAAAGTTTAAAGTTAATCTGTAGCATGTGTAAATTGTGTTTAGGTCCATCTTCCAACTTTTTTCATTCGTGTACAAAATTCGGTAGATAGCAAGCATTCTAACCAAGAAATAAATAAAACTTGCACGCACTAACGATTATAATTCGGATATACATAGACCATACACATATACATATTTCGAATTATACATACATAAGTGAATCGCTTTGGACCAAAATCAAATAAATATTTGTAAGCGTCCTGGTTTTTTGAAAAATTAATATTTTCCCATTTTCTTGTCGTAGTGAACACCAATTAGAGTTTAGCAAAGAATTAAAGTGGTAAAAGTTCAGAATCCTGAAAAGTTCTGATTCCAGAATTAAATTCCCGGAAAAGTGTATGCCGCGGAATTTTCCCAAAATTTCCCTCGCTTTTCGCCACTTTCCGCGCTTTTAAGCGTCAGGCTTATAATTCGTTGCCCTTAGTTAACGGTCAGTGCATTATTCTCCGTTGGCATGGCGTTGAGCACCGCCAGCCGTACACACATATACACACACACAGACAGCGAAGCCCGATCTTTCGAGTTCTCTTTCGTCGTTTTCGTTTTCGATCGCTAGAACGGTGCAGGCGTTGCCGTTGCTTAAACGCTTGTTCGTTTTTTATATATATTATAGTTACTGAATTATTATTTTAATATTTATTTTAAAAAAACTCTTCGATTCCAAAACAAACAAAAAAAAAACTGCCAAAATCATAAAGTAGCAACAAGGAAATCGAAGCGTTAAAAAACCATCGAGACGGATATATGAGGAGTATAATGCGAACGCAAAGATTTTTAAATGAGGGTCGATTCTCTTTAAATACGCAAATTGAAAATGCTTCGCTTATACAAAACAAAATTGAAGCGAAAGATGGAGATGATGTTTACCGCGAAGAGTTCGAAGAGACAACAATAATAGCCAAATCGTTGATAATTTGCCGAATTGACGAAACAAAGAGCGTGGACAAATCTGCTGCGCCGCTAATGCGCACACACCAATGAATTTAAAAATTGTATAAACCTTTTCGAAACTTTTGTTGACAAAAATGACACGCTGCCCGATATCGATAAAATTTAACCATTTAATATCGTGTTTGGCTAAAGACGCGCTAGGAACAGTCAGGGCATTCCAAGTTACCGCGGATAATTATCCAAAAGCTCTGGCTAGCCTAAGGCGGGTGTACGATAATGATTGTTTAATTTTCTTTGACAATATATCGACACTGTTTAGTCTGACAAAGATTTCCCAGCCATTAGCTACCGCCTTGAGAAACCTGATCGACACAGTCACAGCGCTGTACGATTCTCTTTTGTCCATTGAGGATGACAAACGAATTACGAATGCCATCCTCATCCATCTAGCAATGGGCAAAATCGTTGCAGGAACTAAAAGAAAATGGGAGAAACAGTTGGATTATACCTCGCTTCCTCTTTGGAGCAAGTGTGAGTCGGCCCTAAACAAGCGCTAATAGCATATGGTTGCGGAAGAAGCGTGAAAGCCAAAAATTCAGCAGAGCCAGGCTTATCCAAAGAAGAATGGAAACAGGACTTTTTCGTTTGTCATTGCCAAGGACGATCCTGAAGTATGTGTGTTTTGGAACTCAGCAGAACATCAAGTAGGAAACTGTACTGCTTTCGCTATCCTAACAGTTCAGCAGTTCCCGAGTTGCCACCTTTTCTGCCCACGCTCTCGCAGAATACTGTTTTGCATGCGACTGCATCGGGTATTGTTGTTATTCTTGCCACAGCCATCGTGAGCGTCCAAACAAAAAGTGGCGAATTAGTTTTGGCTCTAGCGTTGCTCGATTCTGGATCGCAAGTAAATTTAGTGACCGATGAGCTCGCTCAGAGACTTCAGATTAAGAGAGGGAACGTGTGTTTGAGCTTGCGGGGCATTAGTGAAACTAATGCTCAAGCAACGAAGAAAATACACACGATGGTCAAGTCGCGAGTGGGTAGCAGTCAATTGTCGTCCAAATTTTACATATTAAAAAATATTTTTGGTTATCATCCGGATCAAACGGTGAGCACCAGCGGCTGGAGGGTGCCTGAAAATGTTGAATTGGCATTTCCATTCTTCTTCAAGCCCCAAAAAATAGATATGCTAATTGGCGCAAACTCGTTCTTTGAACTATTGTCAGACGGCCAGATAAACCAAGGGCCTGAGTTTCCCATTTTGCAGAAAACAGTTCTCGGCTGGATAGTGTCAGGGAGATGTGCCTCAGAAATACTGAAAAGTTGGAACATCTCAGCTGCCAGGAGGAAGTGTTGGATTCAATAGACACAACCCTGCAGAAAGGTCTGTGAAGGACTAGCCGCCCAAGGCCAAGGTCTATACTCCTAAGCAGCAGCTTTGTGAGCAAAACTTTGAGAAAAATACTAAATCATTTTCGTCCGGGAGAATTTTCGGTTCGTCTTCCGTTTAAATCTGACCCAAACACTCTTGGTTCATAGGATGTTGCGAAACGTAAATTTTTGTCGTTTTAAAGAAGATCATCCAAAGATCCTTCTTTAAAAAATATGTATCTGCAATTCATGGAAGAATATGAAGCCATGTGCCACATATCTTTCACGAACAATAAAATTCCAGACAGTCCGTATTTTTTTATTCCGCACCAATGCGTGCTTCGACCTCAAAGCACCTCAACAAAGTTGAGAGTGGTGTTCGACGCTTCGAGCCGTACATCGACGCAGGTCGCGTTGAATGTCATCTTGATGGTAGGCCCCACCATTCATGAGGAGCTATATTCGACCCTGCTTCGCTTGCAGCAGACGTAAAAAAAATGTATCGTCAAGTATTGATTGATGAAGCTGACCGAAACTTTCAGCTTACAGTGTTTACTTATGGAACTTCGCCATCTGGCATTTCGGTGTTTAATGCGGCTTGGAGAGATTACGCAAGATTCGTGTCCAAAAGCCGCCATGGTCATTCAGTACGACTTTTATGTTGACGATTTGTTGACTGGCGCCAGATGCGTTGAGAGCAAATAAGCCTTCGAGACGAAGTTTCTCAGGTATTGCAATAGGAAGGATTTGCATTGGCAACGTGGTTTTCTAACTGCCCAGAGTTATCTTAAAGCGCTGTTATGCCGCTAACGGCAGACTTAAACGTAACTAAATCCCTTGGCGTGGTTTGGTTGCCTGGTAATGATTACTATCAATTCCGGTTGGATGAATCTTTTCTGGATCTTCGTACGACAAAACGAAACATACTGTCAGTGACTGCCCGACTTTTCGATCCGCTTGGCCTATTGTGCCCTCTAGGGATAAGGGCAAAAATGTTGTTGCAGGAACTGTGGCTTCAAAAGTTAGACTGGGACGAGTCGCTGCCGATGCAACTGCAGACATCTTGAGAAGCTTTCAAGGGAACACTGATGCAGCTGCCCAAGATCAAGGTATCGGAATCCTTTCATACAGACGCCAAAGTCCCGGCAGAAAACCATGGTTTCGATGACGCTTCCATGAGAGCATATGGAGCTTGCATCTACGATCGCAGTAGTACCGCTGAAGGTTTAAAAGTATCTTTATTGACAGCAAAATCCAAAGTAGCTCCCCTCAAAACGAAAACTTTGCCCCGCCTTGAGGTTGTGCTGAGCTCACCTTCTAGCGGATCTTTATAATCGTGTAAGACCATTGCTTAATTTTCCGATTACAAAAGTGTTCGTATGCACGGATTCGTAGTTGTCGGTGTTTGTCTCAAACCGATTTGCGGAGATTCAAGAGTGGTCGGAAAAAGCAATACCCACGTCCCCACGAAAGTAAACGCAGTTGAGGAACTTAAAGCGACCATTTGGTTCGCTGCAAAACTATCGATAGTGTAGTCAGTCGACTGTTTGACAGTATTTCAGACGACTATTTCGATAGTATCGACTAGTCGTTGTTTGACATTGATCAAAGCCCTTGAATATATTTTATTATGATAAGATTACTAAGATATGTTAGAGTTTTCAGGCAGAGCATTAAAAATTGCAAAACATGTACATTTTTAATGCAAAATAAGGTTCGAAAAATTCCCTTATATTTTTTGGACTAATATTAGCACAGAAATATTTAAATGTACCATAAATTGTTCGAAACTTCCGCAAATGTTACTTTATTGAAAAAAGTCGATAGTAGTCGACTAAAAATCGACTGAACAATCGCAAAGCATACTATCGACTTGTAGTCGACTTCAGTCAATTTTTTGTCAGCTCTACTTTGAAGTACTTGCTGATGTTGTGTCGATGGAATTACGCAAATCAGCTTTGGCGCTGGTGGGAACCCCAGAGCCCAATTATGTGCTTCAGAGAATAGAATCACACATAAGGCTTCTAAGATTTTTCGTGTGGATCTTTCGCTTTATTTAAAGGTGCAAAAAAGTGTCGCAGCCCTGAACTGAATTTTGCGTTCGAGAAGTGATCCAATCTCACGATTTCAGTGACGACATAGGCAAAATTCGGAAAAATAAACCGGAATCAACGAATATACAGAAGCTAAGCCCCTTTATTCAGGAGAACAAATCAGATTGGTGTTCCTCGACATTGCTGCGAGTTGGGTGTCGGTACTTAAATGCTCCTATCCCGTTCAAAGCCAAATTCCCGTTGTTTTTGTCAAAAGGCTCTCAGTTTGTTAAAACTTACGTGTCATACCTGCTTTCGGTGAAAGCCTCAACTCCTGACGCAAATCATGGGGAACTTTGTTGTTGATTTTTTTGGCCCATTTAACACAACGTATCGTATCCGTGGTAAGCCACCGTACAAATCATACGTGGCATTGTTTGTATGTTTTGCGTCCAAAGCGGTCCACTTAGAGTAAGTGTCCGACCTCTCTACTGATGCGTTTTTGTTGGCATTCCAAAGGTTCGTGAGTCGACGCGGGATTGCGGAGAAGGTGTGGTGCGACATCGCGACGAACTTCGTCGGAGCCGATATATATGGGTATCGCAACATTGGCATCAAGAAAAGGATGCGAGTTTGCGTTCATACCGCCCAGAGCACCTCACTTCGGCGGACTTTGGGAGGCAGGTGTGAAGTCTGCAAAGCACCTGTTCCTTTGGACGGTCGGCGAAGACATACTGACCGCGGAGGAGCTCGGAACTCTCCTCACCAGCGTGTAGGCCGTTCTCAACTCCAGGCCCCTCGGAGCGATCAGCACGGATCCCAACGACGGCGAAGCGCTAAGCCCAGGCCATCTCCTGATCGGCGGGCCGCTCCTAGCTCCACCCTCAGCAGCGCTCCCGGACCAAGTCAGCCCAACCTGCTTGCGACGATGGCGCAGTGTATCGAGTCTCAGGCACAGGTTTTGGCAGCGGTGGTCCCGGGAGTATATCTCCAACCTCTTCAGGCGAAAAACAAGTGGCACCAGAAGGTTCCAAACGTCGCCGTGGGAGCTCTCGTCGTCGTCACCGAAGATAATCTTCTGGGCGAGAAGAATGATCGGACGATTCGTAGAGGTGCACGTTGGCGCTGATGGCAAGGTCCTAGTGGCGGACGTGAGGACGAAGGATGCGACGAATCGGCGGGCCATCCATAGGCTGGCGATGCTGTCTGTGGCGTGCTAAAGACGGCGGTCCTTCAGAGGATTTGCGATTTTAAATTTGAAATTGGTTGGACAGTGTAAGGCGGGAGCATAAAGCCTTATTCCATCGCTCTCGCGAATTCGCCCCGTCTCTCGCTCTTTAGTTAAGATAGGCTTAAGCGTTGTACAATGTAATTAAAGAGATTAGTTGTCATTTAATATTCATTGCGCACGCTCCTTATCGTCGACAAAATAAATTACAAACTTACAAAATAGTATTAAATTTTTCACGTGATCCGTTTAAAAATTCTTTGGGGGCTAGCCCCCAATATCCCGGCCCCATTGAAAGCTTATGTATTGGTCGTCAGCAAACACCCTTGGTGGTACGAATATCGGCAACGCGCGGTATGCCTGCGATGATCCGGCCTAGATTCCATCGTTTTGGTGGCATGATGTCTTCATATACTATTACCATGTCACCCATGGAAATATTTGGCGACGCCTGAGTCCAATTGCTTCTTGAAGTAGTTATACCCGTTACTCGTAAAGTAAAAGGGTATATTGTATTCGTGCAAAAGTATGTAACAGGGAGAAGGAAGCTTTTCCGACCCTATAAAGTATATATATTCTTGATCAGGATCACTAGCCGAGTCGAACTAGCCATGTCCGTCTGTCCGTCTGTCCGTCCGTATGAACGCTGAGATCTCGGAAACTATAAAAGCTAGAGGATTGGCATTTTGCATGCATATTCTTGGAGTTCCTACGCAGCGCCCCCTCTAACGCCCTCAATCGCCCTACACCATTTTTTGAAAGGTGTCTGGCGCCCACACCATTAAAAATTTTGGAAAACTAAAAATGCAGTTTTATTGTGACTATCAATACCTATCGAAATGTAGAAGAAATTTTTCAAATCGGACCATTCGTTAAAAAGTTATGCCCGATCAAAGATTTTATATATCTATCTCCCTCGCACTCCCTTAGCCGAGTAACGGGTATCTGATAGTCGGGGCACCCGACTATAGCGTTCTCTCTTGTTTTGGAATGTATTCCAGCGACCAGCTACGCCAGATTTAATCCTTGATGGCACAAACTCGTCGCCAACGCTCTATGTTTTCTATCTTGGTGTCAGTCTCCGGCGGATCAGGTAGTGCGCTAGGGCATTGCCTACCAAAAAGTGGCCCGTGGTGAGAGCAGACAAGTCGTTTGGATCTGAAGAAAGAGGCGACAGCGGACTAGAGTTCAGAATCGCCTCGACTTCAGCGAGCACTGTGCTGAGTTCTTCAATTGAAAGTCGGGAATCCCATAATGTTTGATTAGGAAGACCCTTGACGCACTTGACGTCCTCGTCGAGCTATGAAACGTTTGAGAGCACCGAGAAATGAGTCCGTTGACGGGCTTGAGGCTAACTCGATGTGTATGGCCTTGATAACAAAGCAAACGAACACGCAAAGGAACACACGCGAATTCGCATGTAAATGTTTACTGGCCTCAAAAATAAATTCCACATTTTGAGAATGGTCTCTAGGGGATAAGCCGATCCTTGGGAAGTTGACCGATGATTTTGTTGAGTAAAACCGGGCGATACGTTGACAATTCTAATCTGTAATCTGCGTAGGGCCACAAGAGTTTTTTTTATCTGACGACAACTGATAAGCAACGGGTGTGGGAGCTAATCTTGTATACGCCTCCTTCCAGAAGTTGGTTTGAGATGGTTGATATTGCGAATGCTGTTTTCCGGGATTCCATGCTTACAATTTCTAAATCCGGCTCCTCTCGTTTGTCTGCTGGCCACAGAGTTTGATATAACTGGAGAAATTCTGGTCCGTCGAACCATCTGAACTCCTTTAGCTCCGCCACCGTACAGCCTCTCGAGATACGATCTGCAGGGTTAAGGTGCGTAGGAACATGCCTCCAATGGCAAGCGGTTGTTTCCTCTTGAAGCTCCGAAACGCGATTGCCTACAAACGTCGATAATGTGTTGACGAATCCAGTGTAATACAATTTGTGAATCGCACCATAAATATGTAGTTGGGTTTTTGTTTGCGAAAGAACTAATAACCTTACTGTAGAGTTTCGACAATAAATTCACAATTCCAATTTGGGAATCGACAATTTCCTGGTTTGCGCTACTCGAGATTTAAATGTGATTAGCTGTACTCTTATTGTACCGTCTAAACTGTGGACGCATATATGCAACAGCAAAAGGCTTTGATTGAAGCATCACAAAATCCATGAACTGCAGACTGATCATATCCGGGTTTAGGTAATAGCGAGGAATTCCTAGCGATTGTATAGAAGACATTAGCGAAAGAAGCGATAGCCACGCTAAGTGAATGTTTTGGGAAACGCAACTTAAAAGATAAATCGTTTGGAAACTATCTCCCAGTTTTTCTGAGGAAGAACCGAGAGTCGCTTTAAGCCCAGGGTGCTAGTTACTGAGTCGTCTTCCAAGTTTAGATTTCTTAGAGTGCTATCGTAGTTGAAGTCCTTGTGGTTAGAATGCTATTCCGCCAGGTGGAAGTGACCCTTGTTGATAATTGTGGAGACTTCACTTTTGATCTGAACTAACGATTCCACGATATCGGCACCGGATAGAAAATCGCCTACATAAAACGAATATTTTATGGCGTGGGCACCAACCTTGAATTGGTCTGCCAGGTATGTCATACTGCGAATGGCAAGGAATGGTGCGATGCAGTCCCATAAGTTAAAGTATTAAGTTCAAAAGAACCAAGTGGGTCTAGGGGTGTCTTTCTCGAGAGAACGTAATGAAACCTTCGATCCTTCTTATCCCCGAGGATTTGCCGAAACATTCGTACTACATCGGCAGTAATGGCGTAACGATGTTTGCAAAATTGAATAGAAATCTATAGAGCCCGGGTATTAAAGTTGGATACTACCGACCCTAGCAACGTTTTCTGGAGCACAGGAAAATTGGGCTAGGTTTGACTTGCCCAACCGAAAAAATCTCAAAAGAGATCTCTGTACCAAGGAGTAAGTCAATCCGACAAAATTTGTTGAAATATTCATCGGCATGGGATGTGTTCTGCGGCAAACTCCCTGACGATATATCAATTTCTGTGTTAGGGTGAAGAGCGATACTAGGGGTGACGCCAAAATCAAGCGTAAGTTGGAAATCGTTGATGCGAGTCTTGATACTATTTACAGTACGACGTTTCACCTGGGTACGTGAATCACCAATGCTGCGATTTTCGATGATTCTATTTGTTCGCGGTATACGAAGGGTTTGTGCAAACTCATTAATAATAAAATTGATCTGCGAACAGGAGTCCAATAATGCTCGTCCAATCTGTAACAGCCGCTGCCCAGGACTAACGCAGTCGCCAGGATGACATGATATTAGTCGTGTTGCTGATGCGTATGAGTTACTGCCTCAGGAAGCAGCGACTGTTAAAGCTGGACTAATTGCGCTGACGGACAGTTGGACACTTGATGGGCCTTGGTAAGACAGTGTAGACATAGCTTTAATATTTTTGCGAGCTTGAAACGATACTCGAACGAAAGATTAATAAACTGTGGGCATCGAAGTATTTTGTGTTCCGAACTTAAGCTGTAACGTCTGAAACGAAAGAAGTTTCCTAGAAATCAAAAGTTTCATAGAAAACGTACTCAGAATCGAGATAGCAATCCTTTAATACCGTAGTTGTTACGGTGTGGGGTGGGTGTTAAATTGATTCTTCATCGACTCTCATTACACAATTAAATTTGGGATCCCTTCTAATCGAACAAAAGAACGAATGTTCCGAAAAGAAAACGGACAATCTAATGCCGCTTGGAGGCCCCCTTAAAACAGCTGTTGCTATATGCTAAGTCCCCATTTCAACCGGAATTTCTTAAAACTATAGTTCTATAGCTTCTATAGGAAGCGTTTCCGACCCTATGTATAATATACATATATACTTTGTATATATATTCTTGATCAGGATCACTAGCCTAGTCGATCAAGCCATGTCCGTCTGTCTGGCCGTCCGTATGAACGCTGAGATCTCGGAAACTATAAAAGTTAGAAGATTAATATTTTGCATGCAGATTTTTGGAGTTCCTACGCAGTGCAAGTTTTTTTTCAGCCGAGGGCCTTTAAAGATTTTGGAAAAGTAAAAATGCATTTTTATTGTGTTTATCAATACCGATCAAAATGTATAAGAAAATCGGACCATTCATTAAAAAGTTATGCGCGATCAAACTTTATATCTCTATCTCCCTCGCACACCCTTTAGCTGAGTAACGAGTATCTAATAGTCGGGGTGCCCGACTGTAGCGCTCTCTCTTGTTTTATACATGCTTGACTTCATATTTGGCTGATTTCAATTCATTGGCAAGCGTAATTCAACTAGAGTAGCACAATTACGTAACTTAACGGTATAATTGAACAGTTATGAATAACTACATCGCAAGATCATTAAACATTTAAGCAAATCATGGGAATGCTGTCCCTTTCATCATTCAGCGGTAGCGTTGCGCTACGTAATCGTGCTAGAGTAAATGTAATCTTACTTTTCAGTACTGTTTAACTTACATCAATTCCGTCAAATAGTTTTTAGTTTTTACTTTATGCTTTAATAATTATTTGTGTTTGATCAGCTTTACCCAGCTTATTTTAATCTGTTGATTCTCATTTGCTGTCTGAATTGTTTTTTTTTTTTTTTTTTTGTTTTTTGTATTTGATTTTGCATGCGTAAGTTATATTCGGTCTTTTGTTGTGGTCTTCAATTTTGGAGTTTGTATTAGGCTTCTGAGCGGTACTTCCACACATTTATTTATCTAAGCTTTTGGGTAGGCTTTCACAAAGACAGAACTTGTGTACACAATGCATGTAGACTGGATGTACCGAATTGTGAATTGACCCCTCTTTAAAATGGTTCAACCCACAGGCTCAAAAAATTTAACATTTTTATTCATCTCCATTCAAAGTTGAATTTTCTTTTTCCAAACCTTTTCTAAGAGACTACTTGCTATATGAAGATATTGCTACAAATACACTCACGAAATAACCAACAAAGTAGTATTGACACATAGTAAGGACATTTTTAATGTATATATTGTCGTTAAAGAGATATTAATTTATATATGCATTGCAAAATCAAGTAAAATGTTAGCACGATGCGTTCGCTTGCTGCGCCTGTCTTTAACAGCTGTTATTTTAACATTGGACTATTAACTTAACATTTGCGGTATGTAACATTTTATGTTGATCTATTCTTAATATGTTTCCATTAATGTTTTGAAAATTTGAATTATTGTAAAAAACTCAGCTCAGCGTTTATATTCGACCACTCTCTGCCTGGGTCCCGCACTGCTTTTCGACCGCTATATGCCTTTCTGCTGGGCTGCCCTTCGATCGCTTGCATCTGACCGCTCTTTGACCTGCTGCCGACCAGCTGCCGCCATTATTTATTCAAGATCACTTTATGTTGTGCTGCTTCGTGTGCATTCAACAATAAAATTACTACTCGTCAACAGTTAGTTTGTTGCTGGACCTGTGACAACATCCGCATCCTATTTGTATTGAGCTAGGGCCAATCGGCGAAAATCTAAAGCTACGGGTTGCCCTTAACTGTACGTGTCCGAGCTGCAGGTATATCGAAGTTGACATAAAATCGTTTATGCGGCCAACCCCTCTGGAGTTCCAAGTCCTATCAACTGGATTGCGTGAGTTTCAAGTGCGAGTGAGATGGATATATGCACGCCGTCTAGTGGCTGTTTTGTTTGCCTCATAACTTTTTAATGGATTGTCCGATTTTTAAATTTTCTAAATTTCGATACGTATTACACAGGTACACAGCCAAAAATTTCCACGAACCATTTCAACTTTTTCATGATATTTGGGTGCTCTTGAGTAAAGGTCCCATACAAAATTTTTTTCCATCACCTACAGGTTCCGCGATTTAGCTAAGAATACAAAAAACCGATGTTTGCCGACATTTTGAATTACGTGGCCTATATAATTAGACTTACCTTTATTATTTTTGGTAGGACCTACTCTTAATACATCACGGCACTACAAAAAAATAGTCCCCATCGTGAACCATTTCCCATGTCTTTGGAATTCGACGCCAAAGTTGAAACTCCCAAAAATTTCAAAATTTCTGTGATGAAAAAAGAATTCTGAGAATTTAATCTTAAATGGAACTAATTTTAAATATTCATTGAATCTCTTGTTCATTGTATGCTTTAATTTCGGTTTAAAGCGTTTTAATGAGCATATTTTATTGGATTTATTATACCAATAAAACCGTTGTTTTGATTTTATTATCTACTCCTAAATGCTGTCAAATTTGAAAAAAGTCATGGCAACCTCTAGAACTACGAAATTAAATACGTTCACCGAACATACATAGAGAAATATACATGTTTACTCGCATTCTATAGCTGCGCCACCGTACAGCCTCTCGAGATACGATCTGCAGGGTTAAGGTGCGTAGGAACATGCCTCCAATGGCAAGCGGTTGTTTCCTCTTGAAGCTCCGAAACGCGATTGCCTACAAACGTCGATAATGTGTTGACGAATCCAGTGTAATACAATTTGTGAATCGCACCATAAATATGTAGTTGGGTTTTTGTTTGCGAAAGAACTAATAACCTTACTGTAGAGTTTCGACAATAAATTCACAATTCCAATTTGGGAATCGACAATTTCCTGGTTTGCGCTACTCGAGATTTAAATGTGATGAGCTGTACTCTTATTGTACCGTCTAAACTGTGGACGCATATATGCAACAGCAAAAGGCTTTGATTGAAGCATCACAAAATCCATGAACTGCAGACTGATCATATCCGGGCTTAGGTAATAGCGAGGAATTCCTAGCGATTGTATAGAAGACATTAGCGAAAGAAGCGATAGCCACGCTAAGTGAATGTTTTGGGAAACGCAACTTAAAAGATAAATCGTTTGGAAACTATCTCCCAGTTTTTCTGAGGAAGAACCGAGAGTCGCTTTAAGCCCAAGCTGCTAGTTACTGAGTCGTCTTCCAAGTTTAGATTTCTTAGAGTGCTATCGTAGTTGAAGTCCTTGTGGTTAGAATGCTATTCCGCCAGGTGGAAGTGACCCTTGTTGATAATTGTGGAGACTTCACTTTTGATCTGAACTAACGATTCCACGATATCGGCACCGGATAGAAAATCGCCTACATAAAACGAATATTTTATGGCGTGGGCACCAACCTTGAATTGGTCTGCCAGGTATGTCATACTGCGAATGGCAAGGAATGGTGCGATGCAGTCCCATAAGTTAAAGTATTAAGTTCAAAAGAACCAAGTGGGTCTAGGGGTGTCTTTCTCGAGAGAACGTAATGAAACCTTCGATCCTTCTTATCCCCGAGGATTTGCCGAAACATTTGTACTACATCGGCAGTAATGGCGTAACGATGTTTGCAAAATTGAATAGAAATCTATAGAGCCCGGGTATTAAAGTTGGATACTACCCACCCTAGCAACGTTTTCTGTAGTACAGGAAAATTGGGCTAGGTTTGACTTGCCCAACCGAAAAAATCTCAAAAGAGATCTCTTTACCAAGGAGTAAGTCAATCCGACAAAATTTGTTGGGATGTGGGATGCATGGGATGTGTTCTGCGGCAAACTCCCTGACGATATATCAATTTCTGTGTTAGGGTGAAGAGCGATACTAGGGGTGACGCCAAAATCAAGCGTAAGTTGGAAATCGTTGATGTGACTCTTGATACTATTTACGACGTTTCACCTGGGTACGTGAATCACCAATGCTGCGATTTTCGATGATTCTATTTGTTCGCGGTATACGAAGGGTTTGTGCAAACTCATGAATAATAAAATTGATCTGCGAAGAGGAGTCCAATAATGCTCGTCCAATCTGTAACAGCCGCTGCCCAGGACTAACGCAGTCGCCAGGATGACATGATATTAGTCGTGTTGCTGATGCGTATGAGTTACTGCCTCAGGAAGCAGCGACTGTTAAAGCTGGACTAATTGCGCTGACGGACAGTTGGACACTTGATGGGCCTTGGTAAGACAGTGTAGACATAGCTTTAATATTTTTGCGAGCTTGAAACGATACTCGAACGAAAGATTAATAAACTGTGGGCATCGAAGTATTTTGTGTTCCGAACTTAAGCTGTAACGTCTGAAACGAAAGAAGTTTCCTAGAAACCAAAAGTTTCATAGAAAACGTACTCAGAATCGAGATAGCAATCCTTTAATACCGTAGTTGTAACGGTGTGGGGTGGGTGTTAAATTGATTCTTCATCGACTCTCATTACACAATTAAATTTGGGATCCCTTCTAATCGAACAAAAGAACGAATGTTCCGGAAAGAAAACGGACAATCTAATGCCGCTTGGAGGCCCCCTTAAAACAGCTGTTGCTATATGCTAAGTCCCCATTTCAACCGGAATTTCTTAAAACTATAGTTCTATAGCTTCTATAGGAAGCGTTTCCGACCCTATGTATAATATACATATACACTTTGTATATATATTCTTGATCAGGATCACTAGCCTAGTCGATCAAGCCATGTCCGTCTGTCTGGCCGTCCGTATGAACGCTGAGATCTCGGAAACTATAAAAGTTAGAAGATTAATATTTTGCATGCAGATTTTTGGAGTTCCTACGCAGTGCAAGTTTTTTTTCAGCCGAGGGCCTTTAAAGATTTTGGAAAAGTAAAAATGCATTTTTATTGTGTTTATCAATACCGATCAAAATGTATAAGAAAATCGGACCATTCATTAAAAAGTTATGCGCGATCAAACTTTATATCTCTATCTCCCTCGCACACCCTTTAGCTGAGTAACGAGTATCTAATAGTCGGGGTGCCCGACTGTAGCGCTCTCTCTTGTTTTATACATGCTTGACTTCATATTTGGCTGATTTCAATTCATTGGCAAGCGTAATTCAACTAGAGTAGCAGAATTTCGTAACTTAACGGTATAATTGAACAGTTATGAATAACTACATCGCAAGATCATTAAACATTTAAGCAAATCATGGGAATGCTGTCCCTTTCATCATTCAGCGGTAGCGTTGCGCTACGTAATCGTGCTAGAGTAAATGTAATCTTACTTTTCAGTACTGTTTAACTTACATCAATTCCGTCAAATAGTTTTTAGTTATTTACTTTATGCTTTAATAATTATTTGTGTTTGATCAGCTTTACCCAGCTTATTTTAATCTGTTGCTTACATGTTTACTCGCATTCTATAGGATGCTTCGACTTTTTTCAAATTTGACAGCATTTAGGAGTAGATAATAAAATCAAAACAACGGTTTTATTGGTATAATAAATCCAATAAAATATGCTCATTAAAACGCTTTAAACGGAAATTAAAAAATACAATGAACAAGAGATTCAATGAATATTTAAAATTAGTTCCATTTAAGATTAAATTCTCAGAATTCTTTTTTCATCACAGAAATTGTGAAATTTTTGGGAGTTTCAACTTTGGCGTCGAATTCCAAAGACATGGGAAATGGTTCACGATGGGGACTATTTTTTTGTAGTGCCGTGATATATTAAGAGTAGGTCCTACCAAAAATAATAAAGGTAAGTCTAATTATATAGGCCACGTAATTCAAAATGTCGGCAAACATCGGTTTTATGTATTCTTAGCTATATCGCGGAACCTGTAGGTGATGGAAAAAAATTTTGTATGGGACCTTTACTCAGGAGCACCCAAATATCATGGAAAAGTTGAAATGGTTCGTGGAAATTTCACAAAGTTTAATTTTGTGTTCCTGTGTTATTAAACACATCAAAATGGAATTTACACTTTTACAAAACTACAAACTACAAATTTTGTAGTTTCCGTGATCCCAGCGTTCATCCAAACAGACGGAAAGACGAACATGGCTAGATCGACCCGGCTAGTTATCCTGATCAAGACTAAATATACTTTATAGGATCGGAAACGCACGAATACAATATACCCTTTTACTCTACGAGTAACGCCCTGCAGTTCCCGAATTTAGCCCAAGCGCTGAAATGCACTGAGTCGACTGCGACGCCGGCAGAGCGTCTGCAGAATCGACTCTCTCACCAACCCCCTCTCTCTCAATCACGCTCTCCCAAATTTCTCTCTCTTAGAAAACGAGACAAAATGTCGAACTTCGCCTGTCTCGCTCTGCAAGCTGGGCAAGCGCGATCGTGGCAAAGGGAAAACAACAACAAGAAAGATTGCGATTGATGTTGTTTTTCTCGATCAGTATTTTTTTTCTATTTCTCGAAGGCAGGCGCCGTTTTTCCGCGGTTTTCAACTGCGTTTTACTTTAAAGGAGTAGCATTGCTGTGATTAGTTATTTTCGAGTTTTAAAAAAAGTGCTTTAATTAAGAATACATTTTTAGGTAAGTAATTCTCAAGTGTATTGTTTTATCTTAATTACAGAAGCTTTTAATTTTTATATAATCTTTATTTTTGATATTTTTAGGTCAAGCTGATGTAACACAGTTCTTATAAAATATCTTTTCAAATGAAATCATTTTGTCCTACAGCCCAGAAGGATGTTATTCTTCCACTGCTAAGTAAGTTTTTATCATTCTTGCCTCGTTATATAATATAAAAACAAATATTTTCCAAATTCAGATCCAATTGGTCAGGTGGAGCCTACAGAGAGTCCGAAGAGAGTGCGAAAATGCGTGAATAATCTCCAGCTCACCAAGACTCCGGAAGCTGAGAACCTGCCGAAGACACCGTAGTTTGTAATAATGTATTAATTTAATATAATAATAAACCCATTGATAAAAGCAATGAAATTCAACATATTTTCAATAAAAATGGGAGATGAATTTAAGTGATAATTAGGCGCTGAAAAAGCGCTGAAAAGGTGATGAATTTGGTGATGAATTAGGCGATATGGTGATAAACAGGTGCTAAATCAGCGCCAGTTTCTGGCAGTGATGAGCCCCTAGGACATGCCCATGTTAAAATCATCGCTATTTTTCATACAAATTCACTAGTGATTGAGCGCTTAGTGCTCAATTTTTGGCAGTGATTCACTACTAAGAAGGTGATGAATGGAACTGCAGGGCGGGTATAAAAATCAGCAAATAAGTTCAAAATACCATTTTCATCGAAAGAATCAACAGTATAACAAACGAGGAGGAACGAAATCCTAGAAATTACGTTTGGCATTCACAAATAAAGAAGTAACTTCAAATTACTTTTAAAGTCACCTTTCAGAGTGCATTCAGAATTGTACCATTTAGAATTAAGTTTTAAGTAGTCTAGTAGTAGTTGACTACAGAATATTTTGCAAAATCCGACTGCGAGGCGGTTTGTTTAAATCGTTTAAAGAATCTAGATTTCTTATTCTTTAGATAAGGTTGGTACTCTGAATAGCAAGTCATCAAAAACTGCTGTTGGGGACTAGCCGCAAAGAATTTGAAAACACATAATGTAAATAATTATAATTTCAAAGCTCGCGCTCTTATAGCTGTTAAGCTACAGATGTTATTGTAATCAGCTGCTCCAAGGGGCTGCCAACTTAGATAAATTGTACTGGAAAACTCCAAGGCGCTGCCAACGTAGATAAATTGTATTGGAAAAAACACACACACAGACACTTGAAGTTAGAGAGTGAATAAAGCCGGCAGAAACTTTGTAACGCGAATTATAAATTAATAAATCACCCCCAATTTCTTTAAAACCGATCACAAAGGTGCTTTTGATCAAACATTTTCGGCGCCCAACGTGGGGCAGTGAATAATTAATTAATTAATTGGCAATTGTCGGAGCGCACGTCTACATACATATGTGTGTTCACATACACCACATATAACAATCGTCGTCGGAGTGTGCAGCTTGTGCCACTCATCCCAACCATCGTAACAATCGTCGAATCCATCCTAGCTGAGCCGTTCATCTTATCGTCGTTACACTCCATAATATCGTCGCCGCCGGCTCAACGCCCCGGAACCAGCTAAGGCTACGGCATCATCTGCCAACACCGCCTTCAACACCGCCTTCAACATCGCCTAATCGTCGTAAGGAACGCTTCTCGGAGAGTTACGCCACGCGCGTTCAAGCTAACCTCGCTTCCTAACCTCAACGTCACTTCATACACATTCGTCCATCGATATCTACATTCTACAGTAGATACATTAACAAGTCTGTAAACACATCTACAACTTTACTTGCAAGACATTCGGAAAAATTATTTAGTCAACCTTCACTATTGCCCAATTTGTGAATCTTTATTTCCTTCCCCAATAAACATTTCGTCAACAATCGACTAAATCTATCTTGGCTCAATAATTTCAAAATGTCTGACATCGAACAATTAAAATCACAGCGTTCCAATACCCGTAGGAGTATGACTCGTATCAAAACAATTGTGGATCCGATGCAACAACGCTCCGCTGCGGATTTAACTTGTCGTCTGTCAATACTCTAAGCCTATTTCAGGTGCTAACGTTGCAATCTCAGATCGAGGAATTGGACGCCGAGGAGATAAATCGCGATACTCGTGGAGATATAGAGGAACTTTTAATCGAAACAAAGGTACGCATCCAGGATCAGCTTGGCCCTGATGCACACAATACTGCAATTGGCGATATAAATGTCAATGTCGCCAGACCAGCAACAACACTACCTCGACTCGCATTACCGATATTTGATGGTCAGTATTCTGAATATAAAAACTTTATAACATCGTTCAGGGAGGTTATTGGAAATTAAAGTCAATTAGCACCCATCGAAAAGTTCAATCAATTATTGAATTGCCTTCGTGGATCAGCCTTGGGAACCGTTAGGGCTTTTCAAATTACATCGAAAATTACACTAAGGCCTTAGAACGAATAAAAACTCGCTACGATAACCCAACCCTTGTATTTATCAATAATATATCCACTCTCTTTGCTCTACCTGGTGTCTCCAAACCAAATGGGAAACAATTACGTATTCTTATCGACAATGCTTCTGCTCTCTATAATTCCTTCTTGTCCTTGGGAAACGAGACAGATATCCTTGAACTACATCACGTAACCCACTTGGGACAATTTCGTTAAACTTATCGAAGGCTATTGTCAGTTCCTAGAATCTAGCCACCCATAACCCGAAACTCAACTAATCAACTTGAGCAACTTGAGGCCACGCCCACAGAGGCATAAACCTAACTTAACCTTCAGCTGTACAGCTCAAAACACATGTGCTCAAGTGCGGAACACAAAATACTTCGGTGCCCACAGTTTATTAATCTCTCGTTCGAGTATCGTTTTAGTCACGCAAAAAGATTAGGTCTGTCTGTCTGTCTGTCTGTCTGTCTGTCTGTCTGTCTGTCTGTCTGTCTGTCTGTCTGTCTGTCTGTCTGTCTGTCTGTCTGTCTGTCTGTCTGTCTGTCTGTCTGTCTGTCTGTCTGTCTGTCTGTCTGTCTGTCTGTCTGTCTGTCTGTCTGTCTGTCTGTCTGTCTGTCTGTCTGTCTGTCTGTCTGTCTGTCTGTCTGTCTGTCTGTCTGTCTGTCTGTCTGTCTGTCTGTCTGTCTGTCTGTCTGTCTGTCTGTCTGTCTGTCTGTCTGTCTGTCTGTCTGTCTGTCTGTCTGTCTGTCTGTCTGTCTGTCTGTCTGTCTGTCTGTCTGTCTGTCTGTCTGTCTGTCTGTCTGTCTGTCTGTCTGTCTGTCTGTCTGTCTGTCTGTCTGTCTGTCTGTCTGTCTGTCTGTCTGTCTGTCTGTCTGTCTGTCTGTCTGTCTGTCTGTCTGTCTGTCTGTCTGTCTGTCTGTCTGTCTGTCTGTCTGTCTGTCTGTCTGTCTGTCTGTCTGTCTGTCTGTCTGTCTGTCTGTCTGTCTGTCTGTCTGTCTGTCTGTCTGTCTGTCTGTCTGTCTGTCTGTCTGTCTGTCTGTCTGTCTGTCTGTCTGTCTGTCTGTCTGTCTGTCTGTCTGTCTGTCTGTCTGTCTGTCTGTCTGTCTGTCTGTCTGTCTGTCTGTCTGTCTGTCTGTCTGTCTGTCTGTCTGTCTGTCTCTCTGTCTAACAAGCAAATGTTTTGAATTTATTTCGAGATATACTTGTACATTGGGTACTGCAGCTTCTATAATATCATTCTCTTGTTTGGTGCAATGAATCAATGGAAAGAAATCTAGACAGTATGTATTAATTACGTGGGCATATTAGTGCCCTAGTCCTGAAAGGACTTGGGCCGAAGGAAAGACATCCGATGTCCAGGCACCAATTTTGCCGGCATAAGCTCGCCGGAAGGGGTGGGTTCTTGGTAAGCCTTTCTCCTCTCCAACATAACGAGAATAAATATTAAAGATGCCTGAAAAATAGTACGAGTCGTAAAGTCCGTTGGTCATCAGTCTACATTGCCCCACAAGCTAAGCTTTTGTTCGGCCACATTCAAAACTTAGCACTTCATGTTTTTAAGTTCGTTTTCACATTATAACTTTATTGAATTAAATATTGGCTAGTGCCATTTATGAGTAATATTATGGTTAGGAATACATATGAATTTAATTTTAATTGACCAACAAAATTTGTTATGTATTAATTCAGAATGTATTAATTCTCGAGTTCTGTTACAGATATAGGCAAGTTCAACATCGCCTAATCGTCGTAAGGAACGCTTCTCGGAGAGTTACGCCACGCGCGTTCAAGCTAACCTCGCTTCCTAACCTCAACGTCACTTCATAAACATTCGTCCATCGATATCTACATTCTACAGTAGATACATTAACAAGTCTGTAAACACATCTACAACTTTACTTGCAAGACATTCGGAAAAATTATTTAGTCAACCTTCACTATTGCCCAATTTGTGAATCTTTATTTCCTTCCCCAATAAACATTTCGTCAACAATCGACTAAATCTATCTTGGCTCAATAATTTCAAAATGTCTGACATCGAACAATTAAAATCACAGCGTTCCAATACCCGTAGGAGTTTGACTCGTATCAAAACAATTGTGGATCCGATGCAACAACGCTCCGCTGCGGATTTAACTTGTCGTCTGTCAATACTCTAAGCCTATTTCAGGTGCTAACGTTGCAATCTCAGATCGAGGAATTGGACGCCGAGGAGATAAATCGCGATACTCGTGGAGATATAGAGGAACTTTTAATCGAAACAAAGGTACGCATCCAGGATCAGCTTGGCCCTGATGCACACAATACTGCAATTGGCGATATAAATGTCAATGTCGCCAGACCAGCAACAACACTACCTCGACTCGCATTACCGATATTTGATGGCCAGTACTCTGAATATAAAAACTTTATAACATCGTTCAGGGAGGTTATTGGAAATTAAAGTCAATTAGCACCCATCGAAAAGTTCAATCAATTATTGTATTGCCTTCGTGGATCAGCCTTGGGAACCGTTAGGGCTTTTCAAATTACATAGAAAATTACACTAAGGCAAATGGTTTGAATTGATTTCGAGATATACTTGTACATTGGGTACTGTAGCTTCTATAATAGCATTCTCTTGTTTGGTGCAATGAATCAATGGAAAGAAATCTAGACAGTAGGTCTCAATGTATTAATTCTCTAGTTCTGTTACAGATATAGGCAAGTTAACTTTGGATAGCAAATATTTTACTTTAATAACGAAATGAGGTTCTCTTGTAAGTGTAGTTAACATCGCTTGGGTTGTGATCATGGTGCATGTATACATATATATATATTTAGGAACTATAAGAATCTGCATGCAGATTATAGTTTTCGAGATCTCAACGTTCATACGGACGGACAGATAGACGGACTGACGGACATGGCTAGTTCGACTCGGCTAGTGATCCTGATCAAGAATATATATACTTTATAGGTTCAGAAAAGCTTCCTTCTCCCTGTTACATACTTTTGCACGAACACAATATACCCTTTTACTCTACGAGTAACGGGTATAAATATATATTTTTTTGTGTTTTATTTGTAGATACATATTTATTGATATATATATATGTATTTTTTTTTATTTTACAATGCATATCTCTTTTTATTTTTTAATTTTGGGGTTTAGCCGATCCTGATTCGGATCTTGGGCGCAGGCCGCGTCCCCCCTGCTCCCAGCCGCCGTAGCTCGAGTTGACCCTGGATGAATTTCAGGCGGGCCCGGTCCATATTTGCATGGACCCTCTGCCGCTGGTCCAGTTCTTCCAGCCTCTCCTCCTTGATTGTAACTATTTCCTCCAAGAGGTGTTTTGCAGTATCCTTGTCCTCCTTCTGCCGGACTTGGATTTCTTTCTGCCGGAGCATATCCTTCACCCTCTGAATGATGTATTGGAGCCCTTCAATCCATTCGAGGGCTGTTTTGAGGTAGGAGCGTTTCTCCGCTATCTCCTTCCTAATCCTGCGAATTTTCCCCGCTGTCCCGCCAATCTTGCGTATATGTTTTTGGGTGCTCATGGTTATTTTTCGTCTGATTCGAAGTCGTCGTGTTGTGGAGTTTATATAGCATGTCTCTCCAGGCCTGATTCGGTAATTCTTAAAAACTCTCTTGTACTGCGGAGGTTCTTCGGATGTCATTCAGGGGGTCAGGCTATATAGAGGTCTTTGGCATGGTATACACCAAAACTTTTGCCAACTCCGTTGCCTAATTCGTTTAGTGAATTCCCTTGCCGTTTAAGTATGACACACCGAACTCGGTTTGGACCTAATTTTGCATTATACCCTTCCGCTCGGTTACTTTGCTGATAGTTTTTTCGGTATACCACCTGTCCTACTGCAAACTCAACTTCTCTGCTGCGGGTATTATAGGTCCTTTCCGCCTTCTCGTGTGCCCGGGTTAAACCTTTACTCACTCGATCTCGGGTTAACTTCATCTTGTCCGCTAAGCACACTACTTTATCTGTTGCTGTGACCCCGCCAAGGCGTCGTATTATCGCAAACATCGCTTATTATGGTTCCAATCCCAACGCTTCGCGATAGCCACTTCTTAGAGTACACGCTATTCGACTTAAGTAGGAATCCCAAATCCGCTAGTCTTTCTCAGTCGTTGCCCGGAGCATTTGCAATATGGATCAATTAGCTTGTGGAGCATAGAAGCCAGTTCGTATGTGTCGAATTCCATGTTGTTGTTGAATTTTTCCAGAAAGCTAACAACTCCTCCAGCGGTGGCTTTCCGCATCGGTTCTAACCAAACAAACTTAGGAAAATGATCCAGACAAACAAAGATTACAGTGTTTCCGGATATTGTTCTGGGGTAGGGTCCCATGAAATCAATATATAATCTTTGCCCTGGGCGTTCTGTTATGATTTGTTTGTCCATTGGGGGTCGGTTCGTTTTGTTGGCGGTTTTGCTGACTTTGCATACTTCTCAATTCTTTATTACCTCTTGTACGCTGACTGTCATGCCGGGCCAGTAATAAAACTGTCGTATTCTTTCCAGTGTTTTGTGGATTCCTCCATGACCTGCCGTCTTGGCGTGATGAGCTTGAAAGGCGATATCCTGTCTATGCTCTACCGGAACCCACAGTTTCCAAGCTCGGTCTTCGCTAATCGCTTCTCCCGACCGAAAGCCTAATCGCTTGTACACGTAGCCTTCAGATACCTGAATATCTGGTGTCTTTTCTGCGTGCCTTTCCACTGCCAGAACCAGCTCTTGGTACTCTTTTGACTGAAATGCGTCCGCGTTTAGGTCCACTTGAATTTCTGATGGATCTTCTGTAGCTATCTCGTCAATATGTGTTCTCGAGAGCGCGTCGCGGACTACGTTCAGTGCCCCTTTCCTATGCTCAATCTGGAAATCAAAGCTCAAGCTCCGTAATGGAAGTTTCGCTGAGCCTTACTTAACTTTGCAGACATGTATGCGATTGGATGTTCCAGTTGTGAATGCGTCGCACTGGATTGTGAACGGCTTGGAGAAATACGGTGTATTCGGTGGTTTTCAAGGCCTCAAACGCTTTCACTCCTTCTTGGTCGAGTTCATATTTCTTAATCCGATCCTTTTTCAGACTCTTATGGAGCGGCGCCGCCGTTTGTGCATAATTCTGAATTTAATTCTGTAGCAGAATTTACTTTTATCGACAACAATCGTCACTGACCTGCCGCAACCTATTTAAATGTTCCTTAAACGTAGGTGAACACACCAGCAGATCATTGAGATATACAAATACATGCTCCCGTAGTGCAGCTGGAATAACTTTGTCCATTAGTCGGTACATTCTCTGTGCTGCATTGCATAAGCCAAACGGCATAACCGTAAACCGTGTATTCTCTCTGCTCTTGGCTTCTAGGGGTATTTGCCAGAAGGCGTCTTTTAAATCGATTGTCGAAATATAATATGTTTTTTGCAGCCGACTCAATGAGCCCTCAATGTGCGGTAACGGATATGCATCTATTATTGTCCGGGAATTTACTTTGCGCGCGTCGAAACAAAGGCGGTTTTTCGTGCCTTTCTGCACCAAGGTGACTGGTGTGATCCAGTTCGGCTAACACCAGCTGTTGTTTTGCTGGCGAGATGGGATAGTGCCTGTGCTTAATCGGCTGATTTTCCTGGTTAACTTCTATGACATGTTCTTCTAACCCAGTTTTTCCCAAGCCCATGTCTGCACATGACGGAAAGGTTGCCACCAGTTGGTTTAAGATGGTTTCCTGTTCTGTTAAGAGTTTATGCTGAGTGTAGGCGGTCTCCTGCCGTGCGGGCTGGTCTTCTTCTACGGGTGCCATTGGATCTACCTCGGCTACCCGCACGTAGCGTTGTCCGGGTAGAGGCAGTCTAAACTCCTCCCAGAACTCAATCCCAAAATAAAACGATTGTTGTAACGCTGGCACAATTAAGAACTCTAGTTCTTTCGTTGTACGTGCCGTGCCCATAGAATGATGTAGGTGTTGAAGCTTCTTGTCCTTCCGGTGCTGTCTCTCGTCCTTTTTTTATCGTCCGTGTTAAAGATTCGTGCGCGATCCGCCTCATACTCAGTCTTCCGCTGCTGAAATGATTTATGCGGAGAAATCTGAATCGGCCTCGCGATCGTACTCTCTATTGTTTCTGGGTCTCGCTTTTCTGACCGGGCGCCCCTGCGTCCCTGGTCAGACCCTTTGATAAAAAAGTAGTCTGCGTTAAGTGATACGAATCACTCTTGCCACAGTAATGACACAGCGTGTTATGGAACTAGGTTTGGCACACTGCCCCCTCTGCTTGGTTACGGTGGCGATAGAAATCGGCCGGCTTGTTGCAAGTGTAACACAAGTATGTGTGAAACGGGGATGTGCATTCTTTTCCTGCTTCGTGTCCGTTCCCTCCTGCGAAAGACTTCTTCTCGGCATTTTGTCGGAACGTGTTCGTTATGGTCGGCTTCTCCCCATTCGATCCCTGTGGTCGTCGATCTTTTTTAAACGCCTCAAGTAGGTACTCTTCCGGTTCGCTGTCCTCTTCCAACTCGTTAAGAATCTCATTGACATGTCGCTGACGTGTTCTCTTGTCCCTTAACCACTTCTCCAACCGTCGTCCCTTCTTTTTGAACTCTGCTACGAATTTATGGGGGAAGCCAACATAAATGCTCCGAGTTGGGAGTTCAAGTTTTCAAAATCTCCACCAGGTCCAATTCTGGAATCTTCCTTCGCATCTTGAAATGCAGATTGTGCATTGCCGAGATATAATCGTCCAAACTCTCGTTATAGCCCTGATGCCGTTCGACCAGATCTTTGATGGTAACATAATCGTTTTCAGCGGCGGAGAACGCCCTGGTAATTTCTCGTGTCAGTGAAAAGTAACCGAAGTCGTATTCATCAGCTTTGTCTTCCAACACTTGCCAATACCACTTCAAGGCGGGGCCTGTGAGTAACACATGAAACTCTCTGAAAACCTGTGCCTCAGTACACCCGTATAATTCCTTCATCCGTTCAACACGAAACAGAAAACTTTCTACGGACATACCCCTGCATGTGCCATCAAACTTGAGATTCCACTTGTCTAGCCTGACGTTTTGGTTTCCAGCTGATCGATTCGCTAGCTGGGAAATTTCCCGCATACTGGTAGTATCTCCACTCTCCCGCTCTTTCGGAGTAGGCGGATACCCTGAAGCCTATCCAGGATGTGTTGGTCGTTTCGATCCTGAACCCATCTCGTTGTGGGGTCTATGTACGGTATCTCGACCATTTGATGTCGGTTCCTCCTCTCTTGCTAGTTGGGGAGTGGAGCTATTACCTCCCGGTAAGATTCCGTATCCCTGTGCTTCGCTTACTTCAGCGACGCGCAACTGGAGATTTATCATTTGTGTGTTAAATCCTGTGATCTGAGTTGCGAATGCTGCCTTTAGCTCGTTGCCTTGTATAATAGTGGCTGACTTACTTCAGCGACGCGCAACTGGAGATTTATCATTTGTGTGTTAAATCCTGTGATCTGAGTTGCGAATGCTGCCTTTAGCTCGTTGCCTTGTATAATAGTGGCTGACATCATCCTCTCTAGCCTACTTTCGGAGCTGGAATGACGTGACCCTCTCCTGTGCTTGGAAGCACGCTGGACCTTCCTTGCGGCTGGCCTAGACGGTTTGTAACTCCCCCTACGGCTCCTAATGAGTCGTCCATCTCTGAGCATGTGCTGTGTGCTGGATCCGTTGAGAGGCTGGTGCTTGCTTGTTCCTGATCTCTCCTGGTAACGCTTGTTCTTGTTTGGACAGCCTGTCGTGCTGCTAATGTGGATGCCCGTGCCGATCTAGTCTAGTCTAGTTGCTTTCTTTTCCCTGCCATTAATTCTCATTTATATAATCTACTCGCTAGCTTAACTCGTATTGAACCTACCTTACTTTATATTTTCCTACGCTTAACTCGTATAAAGTCATAAGTATAAAGTCATTCCCCTATTCTGAGACAACGTCCTGATTGATCAAATCTGACTGTCACAGAAGCTGTGGACTTAAAATTTAAATTATTTTGAAATCTATTATAAAAAAATTAAGCTAGTATTGATTTAAATTACTTATCTCCCTTGCTTTCACAATAGTCAAATAAAAGATTGGTATTTAAAGATGGAAGTTATACCGAACTAAGGTACACCAACTTAGACACCATAGGTATCTAAATGGTGGATCCTACCAAAACTCCTTAAAGAATACAAAAAGTCCTTCGTTGGGCGCCAATTCGGCATATTAGTGCCCCAGTCCTGAGAAGGACTTGGGCCGAGATAGTTGCATCCTGAGCAGACACGCTGGCTGCCGGCTAAGCTCGCCGTAATTGGGTTCTTTGGAAGCCACTCCCTCCCCCAAATAATGAGAATAAATTTATCGTGCCTGAAAGTGGATAGTATTCGTAAAGTTCGTCGGTCTTCTGTCTGCACTGCCCCACAAGCTTAGCTGTCGCTTGATCGTAATACGATCGGGCTGTGTTTCGGCCACATTCCCTCCCCTTCACACATTCGTGTGCCAAATGGTGCGGGCCGCGCAATACGATCCCCTAATGTCGCGGTCGTCAGTCAAAAGTTATGTCATTGTTCTTGACCCCTTCTTCCATGTTTACCAGCTCCCCCTTTTAATTGGTTTTACCAAGACATTTGAAGTTTGATTTCACATTATAAATTTATTGTAAAAAGGTTTCTTATAGGTGCGCATAATGTTGACAAAAATATATATAATAGGTGTAAGTGTTGCTGATGATAAAAATATGTTTGTATTTTTGGGAGTAAGACTAAATGAAATATATTTAGGTTTAATGGTGGCTAATATTAAAAGTCTTCATAGAAAAATTGTATATAAAAGAGATATAAATTATAAATTTGGTGTTCATATAAAACTATGGTGATGGGTCCCTTCTTTTTTTTGTGTGTATTTAAAACAGATTATATAATTTTATTGATCATGTAAATCGCAACCTCACCTAACAAATGGTTTGAATTGATTTCGAGATAAACTTGTACATTGGGTACTGTAGCTATTATAATAGCTTTCTTTAGTTTGGTGCAAGGAATCAATGGAGAGAAATCTAGACAGTAGGTCTCAATGTATATATCCTCTAGTTCTGTTACAGATATAGGCAAATTAACTTTGGATAGCAAATATTTTACTTTAATAACGAAATGAGGTTCTCTTGTAAGAGTAGCTAACATCGCTTGGGTTGTGATCATGGTGCATGTATACATATATATATTCTAACACTCCTTCTCAACGCTGTTTGTCAGGATAATCAGTCTTAATATTATTTACAGCAAACCCATCATATTAATACATTTCATGTGCTTAACTTTGCTTACATTTTTCGTTAATGCATCTGCCATCATGTTTTCTGTAGATACATACTTCAAATCTATGAGCTTTTCCTTTAACATATCTCTAACATGATGTTATTTAATATCTATATGTTTGCTGCGCGCGTGATATACAGGATTCTTCACCAGACACTGTGCGCTTTGATTATCGCTATGAATCATAATCCGTGGAACCTCGGCAAGAACCATCTCGCACCATAATTTACGAATATACACTGCTTCCTTTGCAGCTGACGAAAGTGCGACGTACTCAAATTTTGTTGTACTGAGTGCTACGGTAGCACTGCTACCACGGGTGCTAAAAACGTCCAACCGGTAAGGGATTTCCGGTTGCTGTTGTCTCCAGCACACTCGGCATCTACATAGCAATAGATACCCTGTCCAGTCCGCTGATTGGCTAACTGGAATGTCTTTGTACCCTGCAGGTACCTCAAGACTCGCTTGGCACATACCTTGTGCTCTCGATGTGGGTCCGAGTTCTGTTGAGCAAGCTTCGCCACAGAATAAAGTACATCTGACCTTGTCGTTATAGCCAAATACATGAGCGATCCTATCAGGGACTGATACTCAGCCTGGTTTGCTCGCAAGCACTCCTTGTCGTTGCATTGAGCCTGATAGCCAGCTTCGTGGGGTAGATTGGACGCCTTACAGTTCTGCATCCCATAGTTCTCCAACAAGTCCTGTATGTACTGCTTATGGCCCACTCGAACGCTGCCAACATCGCCATCTCGATCAATTTCCATTCCGAGGAAATGCTTTAGGGAACCGCCATCTACAACATCGAACCTTTTCGATATTCGGTACTTGATCTCGACCAAGTCAGCTTTGGTGTCGCTTGCAACTATGAGGTCATCTACGTAGACTACATTGACCCCGTTTGTAGATGCAGGGTTCACTCGGGCATGCTGAGAACCCTAACTACAGTATAACTTCGTGCAGGCTGCTATACCACTCTCGACCACTTTTTTTAAGCCGTAAAGCGATTTATGCAGCTTAAGGACCATTCCTGGATGCATCTCGTCTACGAACCCCTCAGGTTGCCGCATATACACCACGTCATTGAGTTCAATGTTGAGATAAGCAGACGAGACAAGACATCAAGCTGGTGCATATACATACCATGTTCGACTGCTAGAGCAATAATCATCCTTATTGATGAATATCTGAAAACTGGCGAAAACGTCTCAAAGTAGTTGATGAAATATATTTGTCCACAGCCCTTTGCGACAAGCCGTGACTTCAAACGCTCCACCTTTCCATATTTGTCCCTCTTCACCGCGTAGACCCAACATGCATCCAATCGCTTTCTCGCCTTCAGGTAGCTCCCCAAGCGTTCAGGTTTTCCTTTCCTTGAGATTATCCATCTCTTGTTGCATGGAACTCATACAGCCTTCTGCATACTTTGAACTAAGTGCATCCTTCACACTGGCTGGAACACTGTCATCATAGTTCGTTATAATATTGACAGTCTGGTACTCCTTTCTTGGTCTCCCAGGCCGACCACTTCGCACAATTTTGGGTCTCCCTGGACCTCGTCCATCTTTTAATAGCACCTCTGCCTCCGACAGCATCTCTACTTCTAGCACAATCTCTGCTTTGGGCATCATTTCTTGTTGTGCGTCTTCATCGCTGGATTCTGTTACGGACTCACTCTCTTCATTTTCCGCTAACTCTTAATCTTGCGGGACGAGACCAACATCAGCACTTTCTTGCTGCTGAAATACCTCCAAAAATCTTACATCACGTGATTCTGTAAGTTTTCCAGTACATGGGTTATACAAACGATACGCCGCAGCCGTATCCGAATATCCAACGAACACATGTTCAACTCCTTTTGGTTGAAACTTACGATGATATTTCTTGTCCAAAACTATCGCCTTTACTCCAAAGACCTTGAGGTGAGACACACATGGCCTCCGTCCGAACCAAGCCTCGAACGGTGTCATGTTTGCCAACGATGATGACTCCGATCGATTCCGTAAGTATGCTGCAGCACCTACGGCTTCCGCCCAAAATGCCATCTCAACGAGTGTCCTGTTTGCTCGTTCCGCTACACCGTTTTGTTGCGGTGTATAAGGCACAGTGAGCTCTCTTTGTATACCATTTGTTACCAGAAACTGCGTAAACTCGCCACTCACATATTCCCGTCCGTTGTCGCTGCGGAGGGATTTCAGCTTCTCTCCAGTTTGTTTTTCCACCAGGGCCTTAAAATCTCTAAACTTGTTGAAAACTTCATCCCGCGTTTTCAGGAAACAAATATGCGTATATCGTGATTTATCATCTATAAATGTTACGAAATACCGACTTCCTCCGTTTGACGTTTTACTCATCGGACCGCAAATGTCTGTGTGTACACGTTGCAAAACCTTGTTCGCCCGATTTTCTGCAACCTTTGGAAACGGCTTCACTGTTATTTTACATTTAGCACACGTTTCGCACACATGCTCTCGCATGTCACACATATTCGTTTTTAGTCCACGCACTATGTTATATTTAACCATTTTGTTTAGGCTTCCAAAATTTAAATGTCCAAGCCTATGGTGCCATTTTATTATTTCAGACCCATTCGTCTCAGCCGCAAAACACAAGTTCTCGTTCTTTTCAAATAAAAACAAATCATTTTTCTTATTGGCTCTCAAAACAACGGTTCCATTTTTATTTGTTATCTGCGCACTGTTTTCGGCAAACTCTACATGAAATCCATTTTCAACTGCTCTCGGTACAGATAGAAAATTACACTGCAAGTCTTTTACATAGAGCACATTCACGAGATCGATCGTACTTTTCTCATACCGTATGCGCACCTGTCCAGTACCTTCCGCCATGATGCTATTATTGCCGGCTAACACTATTTTTTCTCTGTGTTCCTTTATGTTTACAAAACTTGCGCGATCACAGCACAAATGCGTCGTTGCGCCGCTGTCTATGCACCAGACACTCTCTCGGCGCTTTCCGAACTCGCTCGTTCCGTAAGCGAAAACTGAATAATTGCGAGTATTCTCCTTCTTTTCGCCCTCTTTCTTTTCGGCCTTTCCCTTTTCGGGACAATTTACAGCAATATGCCCTTGACGACCGCAAGTCCAGCACGTTCTCTTGTTCTTCTCTTTGTTTTTCCATTCGGTTTTTATCCCAATTTTCGAACTTCTCGACGCGAACATTTTAGTCTCGTTTTCGCGAACCATTTCGTCGTTTTTTCGTCTCTCGCCTTCTTCCAATAATTTGATTTTCAGCACATGCAACGATGGCCAAATGTCGCGTGACTCAAAGGCGTCACTCAAAACAGACAGTAACAGAATAACTGTAACTTCTCCGGGTAGAGCTACCCCGATCTCGCTCAACTTTTTGAGAACATCGGCAAAACTGCTTAAATGTGGTCCGATATTGTATTTTTCGTCATTTTCATGCGAACCAGTTGCCTATGCAGAAACACACGCCTTGCTGGCCCTGTCGGCCTATGTATTTGTAACAGCTTTTTCCAAGCTTCTGCTGCGCTCTGACAATGTTTCACATGATTTAATTCGGACGGCTTTATATGCAGCATTATGCTCGCAAGAGCTTTCTCATTCTTGATGTCGAACGCAGCCTTTACTTCTCTACTGTCATCCTCATGTTTTATTACATGGCGGCAAACCACAGCCCATAAATCTGCGTATATTAAAACGCTTTTCATTTGCACAGCCCACGCGCTCTAATTCTGATCGTCTAGTCTTTCAATAGAATTCATACTCAGATTCATTATTGCAGTGTATATTCGCGAAGATACCGACTTGGCCGAAAGTCCAGAACTTTCCTCGCTGGGAACAGTTCACTTTTTTACCGCAAATAATACACACAACCGCTACTGTGTTTAAACGCGAAGCCACCGATTTGGCCTGAAGTCCAGAACTTTTCTCGCAGGAAACAGTTCACTTTTTACCGCGACAATTAAACACAACCGTAAAACTCTTTATATTCCTTTCGCGCAGTGCACTCTGAGCCCATAACCTGATAGAAATGTTGCAGCTTTATTACGAGTTTAATAGGAATATAAAATACGCGACCAATCGCGCTGGCGGTATAGAACAGAATCAAACTTATGAGCTATCGATGCATGCCGATATGAGATTGCACGCAGGCAACTATCGGTATCAGCTGACATTCGGCGTTGCCCAATTACTTCTTTATTTCTAACACATATATATGTATATGAAGAATTAGTGCACTTAAAAATAATATTTAGATGTTGTATATATTGTACATAAAATTTTTCGCGTAGCTTTGCATTTTTTTTTCTAAAGCACCGAACAAACAATAAATAAAAAAAATTATAAGAATATGGACGGAATGAAGAACGGACTATAAGGAGCAATAGTGACACGGCGATCAGACACAAGACGTTAAATACTTTCACGATCTCGTCCTTGTGGTCTATTACTTCGACATTATTCATAACATTGGCAGTGTTGCCTTCCGCTTTCGACACTTTGGATCCTATTTTTGTTTGGTCCTTTAGAGGGAATCTTTGGGAAACGCGAAATAAGAATTCATCTTCACTGTCTTGAACTTCCTGTCGAACGGATAATTTCTTTTTCTTGATGCTTGGTTGTATTGTTGCCGGCCGTATCTGAGATTCTGACTGCCTTCTTTGTTTTGGAGTTTTAATTCTTTTATACAGTAGCTAGAGCTATTCTTTTTGCTTCCGGGCTCTTATTTTCATACCAAAGTGTTTCCCCTTGCTCTAGCCAACTGACCCACTTCTGGATTTCGCTAGCGTCAGCTCTCGGGTTCATATCGGTCTCCCGTTGCTTTACTGACCGCTATATTCTTCTATGAAATTGCTCAATTGCAATGCAATATATTGCATTGTGCAAATATTTGGTCTTTCTTTGTTCTTTCGCAACTTTACGGACTGTGGCTTCTGCTGTCCCCTTCATTCCTCTCCTCTTGCTAAGCCCGGCGCTCGTAACACTCTTGCGAATTTTAGGCTCCGCCAGAACAAATAATATTATTTACAAACGATAAAAACTAGGATCCGCAGAAAAACACTTCTTTATCCAAACTGTTCGCTACTGGAATGATCTTCAATAACAATTTAAACAAGAAAGGAAGTTAACTTCGGCAAGCCGAAGTTTATATACCCTTGCACTTATAATAAGTACCCAAAGTTTAGTCTTCACACGGTATCACACGTTGATATGTTGATTGTCAAAAATTAAAACTTCATACAAAGTTAAAATGTATTTTTATATATTTTTTGAGATAATTCCTATGGGAGCCATAAGATATAGTGGTTCGTTCCGACATATGTACTACCTGCAATAGAAAGAAGACTTTTGGGAAAGTTTCATCGCGATAGCTCTAAAACTGAGAGACTAGTTCGCATAGAAACAGACGGACAGACGAACGGACAGACAGCAACGGAATTTTCTTGATCCAAGAACGAAAATTTAAAATCAAGTACGAATAATTCAAGCCCGAATTTAAAGATTTGATTGATTTCTTGAAATAAGTACGACATAAGATTGTTTTAAATACAAACATTTTTAATTTAAGAATGAAAAATTCTTAATTTAAGTACTTTTGTACTTTAAATATTTTACCTAACATAATTATTCATTTAACTTATTTTTACAGTTAAACATATTTCAAATGTAATTTATATTCTGAAAAAACTTTTAGTAATGATTAAAGCGATAGTTAGAAAAACTCTTACCCCGACCTCGGTTTGAGCCCACGACAGACGCTTTAGCCGTCTCGACAACGCACGCTTCTTAAAATGCGTTGACTTAAGAAGGCACAAATACTCTTACGAAAGGCCTAACGTAAAAGTTATATTTATTTATATTTAAATCATTTATAAAGGGTTTTATAAAGTAAAAAAAAACAATTTATAAATACTTACAAGAAAACAGAAACAAAAACTTTTTAAAAAATGTAAGTAGAGGACTTGTCGCGGCGAGGACTCGAAGTCGGTACCTATATGTAGAACATTTATTTGTCCGAACGCCTCTAACAGCTGCACCACCCTGGGAATTCACTTTTTCTGGTTGAATATAACCATATTTAAGAACGAATAGTTCTTAGGCTTTTGAGACTTTGAAAGAAGGCATGGTATCAGCTCCCGTTCTGATTACACCGGACTTCAAAAAACCATTTATTATCCAGTGTGACGCTTCAAAGACAGGAGTAGGGGGAGGATTGTTTCAAGTAGACGACGCAGTCGGTGAACACCACATAGCATATATGTCTGCCTAACTGAATAAAGCACAGACTAACTACAGCATTACAGAGCTTGAATGCTATGCTGCGATACTTAGCATTAGCAAATTTCGTTCATAAGTAGCAGGAATGTGCTTCACTTTAATTACCGATCATGTTAGCTTAAAATGGCTAATGAGCCAAAAGGATTTATCCGGAAGACTAGCAAGATGGAGTTTAAAATTACAGACCTTTGACTTCACGATAGAGCATCGCAAAGGGGTCTCTCAATGTGGTTCCCGATGCACTATCAGGAGTACATATGGATGAAATGGCAATAGCCAACGCTAATGCTATGGAATTGCACCTGGATCTAAATTCTGAAGAATTTCAATCGCCGGATTACAAGGAATTAATCCAAACAATTGAAGAAAGTGCAGGAAAAATCCTCGATACTGAGATAATCGAGGGATACGTTTATATACGAATGGGCTTCACATCAAATGATGCCATTAAAGATGACAGAGCTTGAAACTCTGGGTCCCTACAGATCTACGATCTGATCTGGTTTATAAGGCGCATCATGCGACTACAGCCGGATACGAAGGATTGCATAAGATTCTTGAAAGACTTAGACAGTTTTACGTCTATGACCAACGACTTGCAACAAAACTAACTAACTAAATGTGAAATCTGCAAAGTCAGCGAAACCTCCAATAAAACAATAAGACCTCCAATGGGTAACCAGCAGGTTACGGAAAGACCAGTGCAAAGGTTGTATCGGGCCGTATCCCTGAACCAAAACTGGAAACACGGTAATTTTCGTATGCGACAAGCCGTTTGTTTTTTTTATTTTATTTTAATTTTGGTTTTATTTCTTCCTAACGCTACAAGTACAGAAAAATACTTATAAATTAAAGCGCTAGTCACAATTTGTCAGATTCATGAACATAAATAAATGATGACATTACAAACATTGATTTCTTAAAGACTAAAGTTTTTTAAAATTAATTACTAGTTTGAAAAATGTGTGTATAATTTTGCTTTGAATTGCGTAGCAGATTTAATGGTTTTTATTGGATGTGGTAGTTTATTCCAAGAACGTACAGCACAGATAAAAAAGTGTTTCTCGGCATAGGAGTGTTTTACGACTTGACAAATTAGGTTATTTGTTCTATTGGAAGCGCTGAATTTTAGCTTGCTAAAAAGATATTTTGGCTTGGCAGTTGTTATTATTTTGTGCAGCAGTATTAGTGTTTTGAACTCGATCCAAGCTTTGAGCGGCATGTCAAAAATTTTAAAAGTTGCGTCAGAGATTCGATCTCTGCGCCTGCGATTAAATATATATCTCGCTACATTGTTGAAAGCTACAAGGAGTTTATGCTGGCTAGTAGCGTCACAATTTCCGAAGACTTCGACTCCATAAAATAGTAATGGTGTCAGCTTGGTTTTCGCAAGGAGCATTTTTAGATTTATTGGTAAAAAGGTTTTCGTGTCGTTTAGTTGTCTAAGTATCCCATACATTTTCCCAACCGTACAATTTACATGATTACTCCAGGAAAGAGTGGAATTTATTGTAAACCCCAAATTGCTCGCTCGATCTACATAGTTTATTGGTTGACCATTCAAGCTAAGTTTTTCCAGATGATCTGTGTTAAAAAATCGGTTAAATATTACTATGCATTTTGATTTGAGGGGGTTCGAGGATAATCCATTGCGCTCTGCCCATTTACAAACCCTGTCTAATTCAGTGTTACAGACACGAACACATTCATTAATTTGGCTAACAGGACAGCTTACATATAGTTGGACGTCGTCGTCATACATATGCATGTCACATTTTGATAGAATATTTGGCAAATCATTAACATATAGACTGAACAAAAGGGGACCAAGAATGGACCCCTGCGGTACACCACGTTTTACGGACAGAATAGATGATTTAGAGGCTTGTGTAGCTGTGATCTTTGAGATAAGTATGATTTCATTAAACTTGTTGCAGAGGTTGAAAACATATAAAGACGACTTAGTTTAGTTAATAGTATTTCGTGGTTTTACGTTAATAAAGTAATCTTGCCACTATCCATTTGTAATCTAATATCTTCAGTGATTTTTATAACAGCTGTTGTGCAACTTCTGTTCCTCCAGAAACCGGACTGTTTTGCTGAAAAGACATTGTGTGCATCCATAAAACTCACGATTTGGTTAGCAATTAACCTCTCAAGAACTTTTGACAAAAAAGGCAGGATAGCAATAGGTCGATACTCTGTAGCTGATTTGGGAATTGGTATTATTTTTGCTATTTTCCAGGATGTGGGAAACGTAGAAGTGGTGATGGGAGCCATAAGATATAGTGGTTCGTTCCGACATATGTACTACCTGCAATAGAAAGAAGACTTTTGGGAAAGTTTCATCGCGATAGCTCTAAAACTGAGAGACTAGTTCGCATAGAAACAGACGGACAGACGAACGGACAGACAGCAACGGAATTTTCTTGATCCAAGAACGAAAATTTAAAATCAAGTACGAATAATTCAAGCCCGAATTTAGAGATTTGATTGATTTCTTGAAATAAGTACGACATAAGATTGTTTTAAGTACAAACATTTTTAATTTAAGAATGAAAAATTCTTAATTTAAGTACTTTTGTACTTTAAATATTTTACCTAACATAATTATTCATTTAACTTATTTTTACAGTTAAACATATTTCAAATGTAATTTATATTCTGAAAAAACTTTTAGTAATGATTAAAGCGATAGTTAGAAAAACTCTTACCCCGACCTCGGTTTGAGCCCACGACAGACGCTTTAGCCGTCTCGACAACGCACGCTTCTTAAAATGCGTTGACTTAAGAAGGCACAAATACTCTTACGAAAGGCCTAACGTAAAAGTTATATTTATTTATATTTAAATCATTTATAAAGGGTTTTATAAAGTAAAAAAAAACAATTTATAAATACTTACAAGAAAACAGAAACAAAAACTTTTTAAAAAATGTAAGTAGAGGACTTGTCGCGGCGAGGACTCGAAGTCGGTACCTATATGTAGAACATTTATTTGTCCGAACGCCTCTAACAGCTGCACCACCCTGGGAATTCACTTTTTCTGGTTGAATATAACCATATTTAAGAACGAATAGTTCTTAGGCTTTTGAGACTTTGAAAGAAGGCATGGTATCAGCTCCCGTTCTGATTACACCGGACTTCAAAAAACCATTTATTATCCAGTGTGACGCTTCAAAGACAGGAGTAGGGGGAGGATTGTTTCAAGTAGACGACGCAGTCGGTGAACACCACATAGCATATATGTCTGCCTAACTGAATAAAGCACAGACTAACTACAGCATTACAGAGCTTGAATGCTATGCTGCGATACTTAGCATTAGCAAATTTCGTTCATAAGTAGCAGGAATGTGCTTCACTTTAATTACCGATCATGTTAGCTTAAAATGGCTAATGAGCCAAAAGGATTTATCCGGAAGACTAGCAAGATGGAGTTTAAAATTACAGACCTTTGACTTCACGATAGAGCATCGCAAAGGGGTCTCTCAATGTGGTTCCCGATGCACTATCAGGAGTACATATGGATGAAATGGCAATAGCCAACGCTAATGCTATGGAATTGCACCTGGATCTAAATTCTGAAGAATTTCAATCGCCGGATTACAAAGAATTAATCCAAACAATTGAAGAAAGTGCAGGAAAAATCCTCGATACTGAGATAATCGAGGGATACGTTTATATACGAATGGGCTTCACATCAAATGATGCCATTAAAGATGACAGAGCTTGAAACTCTGGGTCCCTACAGATCTACGATCTGATCTGGTTTATAAGGCGCATCATGCGACTACAGCCGGATACGGAGGATTGCATAAGATTCTTGAAAGACTTAGACAGTTTTACGTCTATGACCAACGACTTGCAACAAAACTAACTAACTAAATGTGAAATCTGCAAAGTCAGCGAAACCTCCAATAAAACAATAAGACCTCCAATGGGTAACCAGCAGGTTACGGAAAGACCAGTGCAAAGGTTGTATCGGGCCGTATCCCTGAACCAAAACTGGAAACACGGTAATTTTCGTATGCGACAAGCCGTTTGTTTTTTTTATTTTATTTTAATTTTGGTTTTATTTCTTCCTAACGCTACAAGTACAGAAAAATACTTATAAATTAAAGCGCTAGTCACAATTTGTCAGAATCATGAACATAAATAAATGATGACATTACAAACATTGATTTCTTAAAGACTAAAGTTTTTTAAAATTAATTACTAGTTTGAAAAATGTGTGTATAATTTTGCTTTGAATTTCGTGGCAGATTTAATGGTTTTTATTGGATGTGGTAGTTTATTCCAAGAACGTACAGCACAGATAAAAAAGTGTTTCTCGGCATAGGAGTGTTTTACGACTTGACAAATTAGGTTATTTGTTCTATTGGAAGCGCTGAATTTTAGCTTGCTAAAAAGATATTTTGGCTTGGCAGTTGTTATTATTTTGTGCAGCAGTATTAGTGTTTTGAACTCGATCCAAGCTTTGAGCGGCATGTCAAAAATTTTAAAAGTTGCGTCAGAGATTCGATCTCTGCGCCTGCGATTAAATATATATCTCGCTACATTGTTGAAAGCTACAAGGAGTTTATGCTGGCTAGTAGCGTCACAATTTCCGAAGACTTCGACTCCATAAAATAGTAATGGTGTCAGCTTGGTTTTCGCAAGGAGCATTTTTAGATTTATTGGTAAAAAGGTTTTCGTGTCGTTTAGTTGTCTAAGTATCCCATACATTTTCCCAACCGTACAATTTACATGATTACTCCAGGAAAGAGTGGAATTTATTGTAAACCCCAAATTGCTCGCTCGATCTACATAGTTTATTGGTTGACCATTCAAGCTAAGTTTTTCCAGATGATCTGTGTTAAAAAATCGGTTAAATATTACTATGCATTTTGATTTGAGGGGGTTCGAGGATAATCCATTGCGCTCTGCCCATTTACAAACCCTGTCTAATTCAGTGTTACAGACACGAACACATTCATTAATTTGGCTAACAGGACAGCTTACATATAGTTGGACGTCGTCGTCATACATATGCATGTCACATTTTGATAGAATATTTGGCAAATCATTAACATATAGACTGAACAAAAGGGGACCAAGAATGGACCCCTGCGGTACACCACGTTTTACGGACAGAATAGATGATTTAGAGGCTTGTGTAGCTGTGATCTTTGAGATAAGTATGATTTCATTAAACTTGTTGCAGAGGTTGAAAACATATAAAGACGACTTAGTTTAGTTAATAGTATTTCGTGGTTTACCGTGTCAAAAGCCTTACTGAAATCTAAAAGCGTCAATAAAGTAATCTTGCCACTATCCATTTGTAATCTAATATCTTCAGTGATTTTTATAACAGCTGTTGTGCAACTTCTGTTCCTCCAGAAACCGGACTGTTTTGCTGAAAAGACATTGTGTGCATCCATAAAACTCACGATTTGGTTAGCAATTAACCTCTCAAGAACTTTTGACAAAAAAGGCAGGATAGCAATAGGTCGATACTCTGTAGCTGATTTGGGAATTGGTATTATTTTTGCTATTTTCCAGGATGTGGGAAACGTAGAAGTGGTGATGGAGCAGTTTAAAATGTGCGTTATTACTGGAAGAATTTTGGGAAGGATTAATTTTAAAAATTTCGGATTTAAATTATCTAAACCCGTTGCATTAGATTTAATGCTTAGGATTGAGTTAAGGACATCGCACTGGCTGACACAATTAAAACTAAAAATAATATCACAGCTATTTCTATCACAAGGCTCAGAGGGTGTCAGGTAGGTGTTATAAGTTGTTTCAGGTACGGACAATTGCAAGAACTTATGGTTTAGATCATCAAGATCAGTATCACAGCTCAATGTTGGTTTAAAATTGCCGATCCCCAATTCCCTTAAAATTGCCCATGTATTTTTATTGTTTTTTGAATGTCGGAATTTATGTATAAAGTGATTTCGTTTCGCCTCAGCAATGGTTTCATTTACCAATTTCCTATTTGTTTTGAATTCGTTATAAAAGGTATCTGTCTTGTAGCGTTTCCATTTCGCATACGATTTTTTTTAGTTTAGTTTTATATTAGTTTAGTTTTTTTTATATTAGAACTAAACCACGATTTGGCGCTGTGCTTACACATTTTGCGCTTCAAAGGAACCGTTCTGTCGTAAAGGATTTTAACTTTCCGTTGTAAAATTTCTAGCTGAGTGTTAACCTCAGCAGTGCAATATATGGAGGTCCAGTCGCAAGAGTCTAAATCAGCACTAAGTGAAGTGTAGTCTATGTTGATGAAGTCCCTATACTCTATGTAATAGTCATGGTGATCAAGCTTAATGTTGTACGTGAAAAAGATCAGATCATGTTTGGAAAAGGCAGGCAACGATATTTGGTCATAATTCTGACTTTTTGTACGGTCACTAACATAGAATACATCAAGTAGGGTGTTGCAGGTAGTGGAAAAATGTGTAGGATATTTAAAGTTAACAGGAAATAAGCCAAGTGATTCCATATCATTTGACAAATGTTTTTCAATTAAAATGTTACTGTTGAAATCGCCAGCAAGAATTACGTCTGTGTATTTTAATGAGAGGGTAGATAACAAGTCAATCAGCTCAGAGTATTCAGTTGTTTTGTGTGGTCTGTAGATACAGCCAATTAAAATTGATGTGTTATCTCTTTTGTTTAAGATATTTAGGAATATATATTCAATCGCACTTGTCTCTGGGTGGACACATACCGTTTTAGCATTTAGTTTCTTGTTTATATAAATTGCAACTCCACCACCTCGACCACTACGATCGGAGCGAAAAAGATTAAAACTTTCACACATAATTGACATATCACTAACACCTGAGACAAACCACGTTTCGGATACACAGATAACATCAATATTCGAGTTTAGAAATAAGAAACGGAGTTCCTCAATCTTTTTTGCTAAGCTTTGTGCATTCAAGTGTATTACTCTTAAGCCTGGTTTTTGTTTGGCTAGAACTCTGATTACTATCTGGCTGCTTGTCCTGGAGATGAGTGGACTATCCATACTTAATACATAAAAATACACGCAATTCAATGTAAACTACACACACAATTAATTTTCTAAAGATAAAATAATAACAAGAGAGAACGCTATAGTCGGGTGCCCCGACTATCAAATACCCGTTACTCAGCCAAAGTGAGTGCGAGGGAGATAGAAAATTTTTAACCTGGCATAACTTTTTAACGAATGGTCCGATTTGAAAAATTTCTTCTACATTTCGTAGGTATTGATAAATGCAATAAAACTGCATTTTTACTTTTCCAAAATCTTTAAAGGTGTGGGCGCCAGACATTTTTTAAACTCGTTTATTGTGGGCGTAAGGCGATTGTGGGCGTTGGAGGGGGCGTGGCCCCCGGCTGAAACAAACTTGCGCTGCGTAGGAAGCCAAAGAATATGTGTGGGTAATCCCAATTCTCTAGCTTTTGTAGTTTCTGAGATCTCAGCGTTCATCCGGACGGACAGACGGACAGACGGACAGACGGACATGGCTAGATCGACTCGGCTAGTGACCCTGATCAAGAATATATTGCACGAATACAATATACCCTTTTACTCTACGAGTAACGGGTATAATTACTATGAAAAATAAAAAGACAAAAAAAATCTAAGCATAATTTTAGGCTAATTTTATGTGCGAAACGAACTAGACGCAGACAGCTGTTCTGGGGACAATTCGAACTGCAGACGATAAAGCTTATGCATGGTCTCCAGGCACATAACATCTTCTCTCCCATGCACTCTAACGTGAACAAAGCCACGACGAGAGAAAACAGCTGATAGGAGCTTTTGTTTTTTCATTGTCATTGCTTTTTTAAAAATGTTGTAGTTTTCCTTCGTTAATTGTTCGTTTAAATAAATTGCCGCATCTGAATCAAAACCCAACAGCCCCAGAACTAGCGTTTTCTTGTGAGTACGCCTGTATTCGGCGGCATGTTGCAACATCGTTATTTTGTCCCTCAAGTGCTCGAATTTGAGTTTTACTATTGGGTCAACAATAGCGCTCGTCGCGTTGCGGGTTTTGACTCTAAAAATCTCCAAAAGTTTTGGTGCCGGTGTGATTCCAAGTGAAAAGGATAGTGTGTTAAAAAGAGTTTTTAGGGATTCGCCCTCTTTGAAGGGCACACCGTGCAATCTAACTTCGCACTGGACATCAGCATTTTCCTGAGCAGATATTTTTGCGGACAGCTCACCCACTTGCTTCTCCATACTTCGCATATCTGAAATTTCGAACTCCAGATGTTGTATGTCATCACCTCGCGAGTGCACCATGGCTATCATGTTCTGACCAAAACAAAGAAAATACGGAGAAAATCCTGTACTTCGGTGTATGCTAGATCTCAAGGATGCGCTGATCGCGTCGATGTTTGTATCCCAATTCGTATGGTCAGTACCAATATAAGCTCTAATTGCCGCTAATAGCGATCTATTTACTCGCTCACTTGCGTTAGCTTGTGGTGAATAAATCGCTGTGCAAATATGCTTGACTCCAAATTTCGTTAGAAAAGCTCTGAAATACCCTGATTTGAACTGCGGCCCGTTATCCGTCAGTATGGATTCTGGAGTGCCGAAGGTATAAAAAACGTGCTTCTCAAGAAAATCACAAATCTTTTCGGAAGTAAATTTCCGCAAAGGGTGTAAGAAGTGAAACTTCGAACAATGGTCTACTATTATTAAAAGTCCTATATTTCCTTTCTTGGACCGTGGATATGGGCCAAGAAGATCCATATAGAGCCTCTGAAATGGACGGTCAGAAGTTGTGGGTCTCCCCATGGGTGGTCTAAGAACTTTGTTAGGGCTCTTGGTTGACTTACAAATAGAACAATCTGAGACAAAGCTGCGAATTTGGGTAACCATTCCTGGCCAGAATAAATGACGTCTGAGCTTCTCGATCATTTTGTTCATGCCAATATGTGCAGCATCGGGTGAATTGTGCGCGCGTGTTAAAACTTGGTCGACAAGGTTGATTGGAACCCAGAGTTTCCATGACTCCTCGTCTTGCAACACATCTCCCTTCGCTGGTTCTGTTCTCTTATACACAAAATTATCCACGACCCTGAGATCCGGAAGCTTTGACTGGTTGTCAAGAATCTTTTTTCTCAGTTCGAGATACTGTTTTGAATTAAACTCTTTGGCTGTTAAATCAATAATGGGTCCTCCATCAGCTATGTCAGATACTACTTCTTCTTCGCGACGCGAAAGTGCATCGGCGACAACATTCTCCGATCCACGGCGATGTTTGATCGTGAATGAAAAACCTTGCAGACGAATGGACCATCTGGCTAGACGGCCGGACAAGTCCTTTTGTCGCATTAGCCATTGAAGTGAAGCGTGATCCATTATTACACAAAAATCTTGCCCCTCAACGTAGGCTCTGAACTTATTGATGCCTTTGATGACTGCTAAGCACTCTAATTCGGTAACTGAATAATTTCGCTGTGCCTTGGACAGCTTCTCAGACATGTACGCTATCGGTAATTCGACTCCATCTTCATTCTCTTGCGCTAGAACACAACCAAGCCCATACAGGCTTGCATCGCAAAGCAGTATAAACTGTTTCTTGAAATTCGGCGTCCTCAAGACTGGAGATGAAATGAGTTTGGACTTAAGCTGGGTAAATGCATCCTCTGCTTCTTCAGTCCAAGTAAGAACTTTATTTTTCTTGAGCAGGTCGGTTAGTGGAACGGCGATTGCGGCATAGTTATCCACAAAACGTCTGTACCATCCCGCTAGACCAAGAAATCTACGCAACTGTTTGACGGTGGTAGGTGCAGGAAACTTTTCGATCGCGCTAACTTTTTCTGGATCGACTTTTAATTCACCATGACCAATGACAAAACCTAGGTATCTAATTTCAGTCATGCAGAACTTTGATTTGGCTATGTTTATCGTCAGGTTGGCATCACGAAGATAACCTGCGATTTCTTCTATGAGGTTCATATGCGACTCGAAATCGTCAGACAGAACCAGTAGGTCGTCTAAATAAACGAAGACTCTCGTACGCAATTTTGCCGGAATAACCAAATCCATTAATCTACACAAAGTTTTGGGCAGCATTACAAAGACCAAAAGGCATCACCTTATATTGGTACAATGGCCTGTTCGGTATTGTAAATGCTGTATACTGTCTGGACTTCTCCTCGAGCGGTATCTGCCAGAAAGCGTGCTTCATATCAAGACCTGTGATGTAGCGTGCGGGAGGTAATCGGCTAAGTATCCCGTCTATGTGCGGTAGTGGATAAGCGTCCTTTACAGTTAACTTATTCACTTCCCTAGAATCGAGACACAAGCGAACTTTCGGTCCTTTCCTCACGAGAACACAGTTGCTGCTCCACGGGCTTTTGGACTCTTCAATAACGCCTAAAGATAACATATTCTCCAACTCGGAAAACATGAAGTTCTCTTTTGCCGGCGATATTGGCCAATGACGCTGCTTAACTGGTTTCGCGTCTGCTACATCAATACAATGTTCCATCAAATGTGTTCGACCTAGACCGTTCTTTTCGTAAGATGGTAATTTAGCTATAACTGAGTCTAGTCTTTCTTTTTGCTGCCGTGACAGCTCGTGAACTTTAGGCATCTCAACGGCTTCGTCCTCTCGATCTACGTCTAACTCCGCCACTGAGACTTTGTCATCCATAATCTTACTGAGTAAACCAAAATCACGCCAGAAATCTATTCCAAGATAAATATCTTGCTTAAGATCTGGGATTACAAAAAACTTTACCGGCTTGGTAAATCCACGATAAGTAACTTCAAATTCAAGTCTTCCGACGACTGAACATTCGGCGTTGTTTGCTGTTCGAATTCTGCCAGAACACTTGCGCATTTTTGGGTGCTGTCCTAATTCTTGTGCTGCTGTACCACCGATGCAACTTATGGACGCTCCTGAGTCCAATAGAGCCACATATTGATGATCAGCGATGCTAATATCTGTGTATAATCTATTATCAGAATTCATAAAGATCGCGGAGATCAGCTTTTGGCGACTTCTACGAACTTTCTTCCAAAAACTTCGCATTCGTTTGGTTGAACGTCTGGATTTAGAAATGCGACTGCAAGAACTGACTTCTCCGAAGATTCGTTGTCTCGCGGCTGCATACCTTGCTGCTCTAATGTGATATGGCTGGGGATATTTGACATTAATCGTTAAAGACTCGTCCGGTTGGTTGATTGACTTGTCTGGGAATAATTCTACTAATTGTTCTGTTTGGGTACCACTGTCGGATTTTACTGCCTCGGATGCGACGTGTGGTTCTTGACCGACGCATCCATCGCGTAGTTTTCCGGAGGGTTGCACTTTTGGCATTTAGGCTTGTACATATTCTTCGCTCCACATCCGTAGCAAAAGATGGTTCGAACTTCGAAACACTCGTCAAAACGATGACCAAGTTTGTCGCAATTCCAACACTTAAGTTGCTTGCGTTGTAGCGCTGCTACTTCAGCTGATTCGCTGTCGTCAAAATCTTGTTCTAACTGAGAAACGAAAGAGCGTTGATGAAAACTGCTTTTCATCGGTTGCGCTTTCATTTGCCTGCAAAATTGTTCGTGAGTTCGGACTTCTTCCCTGAGCTGAGCTAACGTCTCTACATGCAAATGCATAAGTTCGTACCGTAGGGATGGCTTTGAATGCCGTACGAGAAGCCTCACTAACGATTCTTCTGAGATCGGAGCGCTCAAGCGAGATGCGAGCTTCTCCACTTGGAATTGGTAGTCATCAAAAGGTTCTTTTTCGGCTTGACGCCTGTTGTTTATGGATTCCCAAATGTCCATGTCAGACTCACTTTCCTTGAACTTGTTCCGAAACTCTCTACAAAACTCTATCCAGCTAAACTGATGACACGAACGATGGAACTTCCAGTACCATTCGCTCGCTTTGCCAACGAAAAATAAATGCAAATGGTCGCACAGAAGCTGACGATCTCCATTTAAATTCTGTTGAGCTAATGCCTGTACTCGATAAAGGAACTCCTCGGACTGTAAACCGTCCTTGGATCCATCAAACTTGATGTGCCAGCTCTGAATAATGTTTGGTACTTTTTCTGGCTGCACTGTGGAATCTGATCTGTTGACGCGCTGAGCATTTAGGCGAATATCGTGATAAACTGTCCCTGCAGACTGTGCTTCCGCCGACTGACCTTGCCTTTCGTTCATTCTCCTGTTTGGAGTTTGAGCAGAACTACCAATCTGTAGGTTTGCTACCTGCGCATGAATAAAATCAGAAAGTTCTTGTCTAAGGTTATGTTGTTGTGCTTGCATGGCTGTTCGCACTACTCTCTCAATATCCTCTAGATTCTCTGCCCTAGAAGTGTCTACAATCGAATCTGTGTCCAGACTTCGTTCGTGGTGATCATTTGAATTATTGCGATTCGACCTCAGTGTCATTCCTGTACGCTGTCCAACGCCTCTGCGTTGACCTGCACTTCTGCCTCTTCTTCCGTTTCCTCTGCCTCTGTTGGCGTTATTACTTGCATTACTGCTGGCCGGTAAGTCGTTGTTGGCAGGATTAGCTTCTCCTGTCCTTCGATCAGCAGCTGACATTTCCGCTAACAGATTGTTGTCTGACAACGATAATTGTTGTATGGTGCACTCTCGATTGCACGCTGGGCATCCATTTGATTCAAGAATATAATCCCTGATGCACTGATGGTGGAATGTATGACCGCATGGGGTAGATGATGTTAAATCGTTTGCGATCAAAGGTTGTGTACAAATCGTACAAGATGTAATTTCGCCGCCTACTGCGGCTGGTATATCGAGATTGCTGTGACGCAATGACATATCGACAAAATACTAAATACTTTGAGTTTGTTGTTTACGCATTTAATTGGTCCGTGATTGAAATTACTACAAAGCTTGATTGCTATATGAATTCAACTCCCTAATGTTTCTTGACTGTTTGCCAAAATAAACTAAAACTAAATCAAAATGTTTTGAATGCTTGCTTTTCAAATTACGCGTTCTGAACCGGTCAAAGATCGAAGTTTGTCCGATACTTTGCAGTTCCGTTGGACAGACAATCGTAATCTAAAAACAAGTTTAACGAAATTCCGTAGAAATTAGATATCAAGTAAACTGTTGGTTCTGGTCGATTATTCCGTAAAAAGCTCGAAATACAATCGCGATTCCTAGTCACCTGGTTTACCGTCATCCAAATCCACAAATATTTACTTACTTTGTTTACTATCTAACTCTACAAGCTTACATGGTCCCTTGAATTGAATGGTCGACCCAATCCGTAGATACTCGAATCGCGGTCGCTATTCCGGCTTCAAATTACAAGTGATCATTTAATAAACTGAGAAAAAGAAACTAAACTTCAACAGACTCTAACACACAACTAATTGAAAACTAGTAAAGCAATACGTGAAACTATACCTCCTCCTAGTAGCCTGCACTAAGAAATCAACCGACTTCTAGGCGGTTTCGGTTCCTATGGACGTAAATTAAGGTCAGCCCCACGTTCGGGCGCCATTTTTCTTTTTATGTAGTAGACAGCACCACGCTCTCGAAGCCATTTTTTCTTTCTATGTAGTCTGCCCCACAATAGTGAAGGATAGACTCTAGACTCGGATGCTGGTACTAACTAACATAAAGTAGTAGGCAGCAAAAGGCCAGCTAGAGCCTTGGATTGCCCCTAGGTCCTAGGCCTGCGCTCACTAAGTTATGGGAAACCTAGTGTATAGAAAGATTCGGTTTCGTGCACTTCTAGCATTGCTCTGTGCTAAGCTCGTCGGATTGTCGTGGGATCTTCCTTGTCTTTTCTATAACGCGCGCTGTACTACGTCAAAAAGTTTTAAGTGCACTAAGCGGTATCTAAAAGGCTCAAACAAAATGGGTGTAAACGGACTTTGGATAAGCGGACGGACGTTGATGACAAAAGCAGATCAAGAAATATAGAGAGTTAGGGTGGCTCGATGTTATTCGCCCCCTTTCTGTACCCTCCCTACCATGATAACACGTGAGATATTGTTGACGGTTATCCCTTATTCAATGTTTATTCATTGATTACATTTTTAATTCATATAGCTCCAGCATTGAGTGTTCAATCACGAACCTCGTTTTACAAATCTATTCAAACATTGTTGAAATATCTACTATTATTAACACAAGATCATTAAATTCAATCATAATTTCGATACAACTTCAATTCTTTCCTTTCAATATCAAATTCAATTCAAATTACAAATAATAGCTACACTGACTTCATAACCTTCCGTTTAATATGCTCACACAATAATAATATATAGGTAAATGTCAGGAAATCAATATAGTGGCAACAAAATCTCACTTACGCAAAACTCCGGCGATGCAGGTTCGTTGGGCCCATCGAGACGCTGTGCTAGGATGCTTTTTAGACAAATTTACGTATTAATTTCTGACGAGAATAATTGCGTGGCTTACACGGGTGGTCATTGTCAGAAAATTCAGAAAACTACTACTAAAAGAATGCAAAGGTACGCTACGTAAGCAAGTACCGAGAATTTAATCTACAATAGCGTGAAGCTTGACTTCAAAAATAGGCAAACACTAGTCTAGCAAACGTCACAGCGAGTGATTCCCTCCATCTGTCCTCTACTGCTTCTCCTGTGCGGTTCCTGGTCAGCTCACCACATACGAAGGGATCTGCGTCTTCGCATGTCAGAAAACAGTTCTGTTCTGCTGGTGTCCTCCTTTAAATCATTTGCCTTTTGCTAGGCTTCCCCGATCGGCAATCCGCACGTGGCCAGTACGGGCGAAATGCCGAGCTGCTGCGCTACAAATCGTCCTCCAAAATATATGCTCTACGGGCTAACCAGAGCTAAGAATCTCGATGCCGCGCGTGGCGCGTGCTGGTGGGGCGATGTAGGCGTGTAGCTGGTGTCAAATCCGGTTCACTTTCTCATATCCTCGCTCGATCATTGATCCGAATTACAGTAACCCTCCAAGTTGCCGCCCTATGGCTTAGCCAGAGCTGTGCATGTGGATGCCGCGCGTGGCGCGGGTTGGTGAGGTTACGTACTCCTTTATGGCGTCATTCAGGTGGATGGCATTCAATTTAAGATGGTATTAAGCCGCACGTGGCATGCGGTTGGTGAGGAGCCGGGCTAGAGATTTGCGTAGTTGGTGCGCAAACTGTAGCCCCGGTCACCTTCCAGATTACGGGTGCCTTTGTGGACCGTAGCTGCGCTTGGCAAGGCACGTGTCCGCAGGTGGCACTTTCTTCAAAATTCTCGTCTTGGACGATCCAATTGGGTACGGCGAGACCACGCCGAGCTGGCGTTAACGTGGCCGGCCGGCTTTGACGGAATCTCCTTTTCCCTAATACAAAAAAAATACACAATCTTTTTACACTGCCTGTAAGCTGAAAATTCGTTTCTATATTTACCAGTATTCTCTCAATTCACTTCACAAGTTAAAAAAACTAGAGCACGTGGTGTGTAATTTACTCTACGCTTTACGCTTTACGACTACTGTACGTCCGTACTGATTCAGAGTTTGAAAAGAAGTGAACGAGACTTTTGTTACGAGAAGCTGGCTGTACGCTGCGGCGTTGCCAAACTTCACTTAACGGGATCGTTCCAGGTTTTGTTCTTCTTTCTGTCTTCACACACAGAGGGTGCTATACCGGTATGCCATACGTGTGAGCGGTTCAGCTAGACTATGCTCAACGGTCTTAGCTATACCCTGCGCTTAGCTTTTGGGCATACGCGACTTTACATAAGAAATGGCTTTATTCTACTTCTGAGAACAGTTTTATATTTTCGTTTACGACTGGCCCCCACAAGCTCCCATAGGAAGGACCAAAAAAAAACCGTAAAAAAAATCTAGCTTCAACGTTTTTTAAATATTATCTTCTACTTTTGGGAATACTATTTTTTTATTATTTCTGAATTTCGAATAAAATTTTTTAAAAATCGGATGACTATATCATATAGCTGCCATAGGAACGGTCGGAAAATTAAATGGAAATTAATAGGAACGAGAATATAAAACACTTCCGCGATTTGTTGATTGTGGTCTAATTTTTGTATTTGACAATTAGGTTCTATGTCCTTGGAGTTCTTTCCTCCCATAATGTTTTGTTAAATGTTATTGTCTATTAGTTTTTAGTTTACACTTTATTGCACTTGTTGAGAAATGGTATTCAAGCCCAGAGCGCGTTCGATATCACTATTATTCATGGTGTATTTCTTCCTCAAATTGCACTTTTGCATTCATAGCCATATTTAGGAGCAAAAGGACATTGATAATGATCAGGACGTTGTATAGTTTTTCAATCTCTTCTAAGTGATCATCTACTTGAACATTGTTGACAACGTTAGCTGAGTCGTTATCGGCCTTCGAGGTCTTGCCTCCCATATTGCATATATTTAGCCAGGACCATCTGGACCTTTCTGGCAGGACTATTTTTAGGAGTGGCTTCTTCCTTTTCAAGGGAAAAGGACATCCTTTTTGGCCAGGACTATTTTTTTTTATGACTTTGCCAGAATAACTGCCTCATGAATCCTTTAACATAGCACTTTTCACTTTTTAGTTCACGGTTAACTTTTAGCCCGATTCTTTTTCTGATCTTCCCTTTGCAAATGCGGCTCTTTATAAAGGGTTTTCGGGACTAAGAATGGATAGAGGTGAATTCCAGCGTTCGTATTGAAATTCCCGTTACATTCAGAATCCCTTCTCATCAATGCACTCAGCTTGAACTTCCCCATGGTGAAGTTAGAGTGCAACGCCGGTGCATCCACCTGCAAGGTGGTAGAAGTGGTTGACACGAGACATTAGTAGTCTTGTACCTGCTATTTGCATGATCAATAACATAACTGATTGTTTCCTAATGATCTTCTTCGGATGATGCCGAAGGTGTCACACTTGGTAGATGTAACAGGCTCGAAAGCATCGATGCGAATTTCGCATGGAATAGTTTCGAAAGAAAACATGAAAGGAAGCTAGCTTCGGCCAGCCGAAGCTTATAACCCTTGCAGATCATTCCTATTCATTTAAAAAAATCAGGGACCGTAATCATTATAAGCGATATTCAAAAAAATCAGAAATAAACATTATTCTTAAGTTTTATTATGTAATGCTTAGTAATAATCATTATTTTTGAGTTTTATAAATATTTATCCGGAATAATCATTACTTGTGAGCGAAAAAAATATCGCTCCCAAATAATGATTATTTGTGAGCGATATTATTTCGCTTAAAAATATCACTCAAACTGCGATTGCAGCCGTTCTAAGAGGAATTTTACAAAAATTTAAATGTAGGATTGTAGGTGGAAGCACGGAGCACATATACAGATAAGAAAAATATGGAATTTCTTTGTATAAACCATTTAAAATGCGGTTTTAAGTTTACAAGAGGTATGTGCGTATCCCATTTTCTATCAACAGTAGACTTTTATGTCATTTATGTGTTTCTGAAAAGGCTTAACAAGATACTATGAACTATTCCACCCAGTATTAACTCGATATGTAGGCTAGGTGTTAGTGTGTTGGTACACAGCGCGGTGAAAACGAGTTCGAATCCCACAATTGTTTTCCTTTTATTTAAAATCGTATTTTTTTTTTGTATTACCATTAGGCGGGGTATGATGACAATACTTAAAATGTCTCTGTTACTTAAACCACTGAACATAACGATATACATATATAAGCTGGCCAAAGTAGTGCACGCGGTTCCAGCCACACAAGTTAGCGTCGAGAGGTCGTTCTCCGCTCTTAAACTTGTCCTAACGGACTTAAGGTGCAATTTAAGCTCAGAGTCTTTACAAAAGCTTTTATTTGTAAAACTAAATGAATAAAAGAAATGCTTTTCTAGTTAGTAAAATATGTTACTGTTGGGTTTATATTCTTTGGTTGATTTACTTTGATTTGACTTAAATAAATCTTAACATAAATTAACGGAGAAAATATTTATTAACAGGGAAATATAAAAAAATGGTATGCAAAATACTTATCCGATGTGGGATTCGAACTCGTTTTCACCGCGCTGTGTACCAACACACTAACACCTAGCCTACATATCGAGTTAATACTGGGTGGAATAGTTCATAGTATCTTGTTAAGCCTTTTCAGAAACACATAAATGACATAAAAGTCTACTGTTGATAGAAAATGGGATACGCACATACCTCTTGTAAACTTAAAACCGCATTTTAAATGGTTTATAAAAAGAAATCCCATATTTTTCTTATCTGTATATGTGCTCCGTGCTTCCACCTACAATCCTACATTTAAATTTTTGTAAAATTCCTCTTAGAACGCCTGTCATCGCAGTTTGAGTGATATTTTTAAGCGAAATAATATCGCTCACAAATAATCATTATTTGGGAGCGATATTTTTTTCGCGCACAAGTAATGATTATTCCGGATAAATATTTATAAAACTCAAAAATAATGATTATTTCTGAGCAATATCAATAAAAAATCAAAAGACCATGATCATTGCGGATCTCAAAAGGTTATCTAAATAGTAACCCAATGGTGTATTTCGTTTGTTTTTCCAACTATTATAAGTGACTGATTTTTAGATTCAAAAAATCAAAAATATTGATTATTTTCGGTCCCTGAAAAAAACATTAAAGTTCAATTAATTTGCGTATATGTTACAACAATCCAAATTTAAGATACTTTGGCATTAATTTTTGTATCCTTCCTATGGCAGCTATATACTATAGCCGTTCGAATTTTTTATAAATTTAATACGAAATTTTGAACAAATCGCGGAAGTGTTTTATATTCTCGTTTTTATTGCCGCGCTTCATATAATCCAAATCGCGATGAATATCCGAGCATTACGAAAAGTACAATCCGGTCGTTAGTTTGCAGTATAAGTGTGCCGAGAAAATAAGTGAATGAAACAAAAAATCGCCAACGGCGCCAAAGTATAAACCCATTAACACAACGAAATCGGAGTGGAGTGAAGACCCGTCTGGCAGCGACAGTCGTGTGCCACAAAAAAAACGCTAGATCAGCGAAATTATATATTATTATTTTTGTTGTGCAAACTTAATTTCATTCCTTGTTTCATTAAGCCTTCGCCTAAGCCGGTCGTGTTTTTCTGTTGCTCCAGAATCTTTTTGTTTAATGGCGTGATACAATTTTTAATTCAATAGCTTAATTAGCCTACAAGTTTTGTGGTTCACAAACTCTTTCATTTTAAAACAAATTTGAGCTCGGACAGTTAATGTAAACGTATTTAATTTATAAACAAGCCAAATATCACCATCAGTCCAGCAAACAATAACAAAGCGTCCGCTTTGTCACAGCAAGTATTGTGGTGTTGTTTTGTATTCTCCCGCTCTCCTGTTTTACGACTCTCGGAGCTGCCGGTTCGTTACCACTCTAACGGCACTTTTCCCGCTCTCCGCTTTGTGCGTGTTGCCTAAATCCACCGATCAGAGCATGCCCTCCTGCTAATTTACGCTCTTAAATCCGAACGTTTTAGCTTGCTGCTCTTGATTACGCTGCACTCCACACGTTGCCTTAAGCTTTCACTGCTCTTTTTTCGCTCTGCACAGTCACCTGAGTGCCTTCAAAAATTAGTCTATCCTGCTCAGCTAAAAAATGAGAGTTCAACGGCGTAATTGCTGGCGAAACTTATTTGTTGTGCTGGCTATGCGAGAACACTGCGCATTGTAAGTGCTCCAGTGCTGACGTAAATGGTCGCATTGGAGATCTTATTTACAAAATAATTGGATTTCTTTGGACCTGCTCCGCGTGCCGTGAGATTACGGACGAGATGCGTACCTTCACGAGAAGCTGATAGCCGTCGGCTATTTTAATGGGCTAAAAATAATTAACGAAACTGAAATGATCCATCTTACTCCTACCTGTCCAACCTCATCCATGAGGGATCCTGGCTCCTCCAATAACTCACTAATGTACGTTTCATTAGTTTCTGCTAACGCCAGTGAAATTAATAATAACTGCGTATCCTCGAATAACCTGGTGCCTCCGCTGCCGGGTCACTTCATATTGCGCCCTTCTATGGAATCCGTTTTGTCTCCTACTAGATTGGCGATTCCTGCTCCAGTGCTAAATTTTTTAACTCCTAAGTCTATTTGTCCAGACCTGGCCCCAGGCTCTCATCCAGAGCCTGATCCTGGTGCCATAAAAATTAACCATTCACATTCTGCCAAGGCGGTACCGCCGATATCCTCCGTTATAACGGTACCGCCAGTATCCTCTGGCCAAGTAACGTCGGTTGTACATAAAAACTGCACAACTGCACGGCTGTGGTTAACGATGTTCATCCAGCAGGCGCAAACCGTAGACGCCTTGAAGCCGTAGCGCCACAAGCACTCCTGGCAAAAAAAAGGCCATTTTTGTTTCTTGTCTAAGGCCTGATACTATCGTTGACGAAATTAAAGGTCACCTAAGCGACGAGCTTCAAGCCTCTCCTGAACACTTTGTTGTTACAAAATTTAATTTTGCTTACAAAAGAAAAGATTCATCGTTCAAAATAATTTTGCCTGATACATATTTTCCGCGTACTTTAAATCCTGCACTATGACCAGCTAAGCTAATACGATTGTACACGAGTTTGATCGGAAAGAACCATCTACAAATACAAATCCGTCAGTTCCAAAAAACTAAGTTTTGTATTACATTATCAAAATGTCCGTGGCCTTCTCAGTAAGCTGTCTAGATTGCATGCTGATAGGGCTGCTTTTGATTTCAGCGTTATTACCTTTACTGAGACATGGCTAAATCTTACGGTATCTGATAATGAAATACTTACCAATAATTTGTTTATCGTTTTTATCTAAACGAGGTGGGGGTGTCCTAATCGCAGTGAAGTCTGAAATATCATCCCAAGTTATATCCATTCCCGATGCTGGTGATAATGAATTCATTTCAGTCAATATATGTCTTCCTAACTGCAGCATATTTGTAACCTGCTCCTATATTCCTCCAGGCTCAGAGGCTTTGATTTATATGCGACACCTCTCCGCTATCCAGAATATCTCCTCATATGCCTCTGATTCAGACCGTCTTATAATATTGGGTGACTTTAATATTCCTTACCCACTCTGGTCTCCTTGTGTCCTACCAGCTACCCCACACTGACGCCGATTTCAGCCCTCTAATTGATGGAGGAGAAGTTCTGCGGAGCCCATCCTCGATTAAATTATCATTCTCTGCGGGTCCCGATATGGTTCCAAGCTGTGTCCTCAAACATTGCGCCATACCACTTGCAGTTCCAGTGACTATGCTTTTTCAAAAGTCAATTGCTATCGGCACTATCTTAATCCGCTACATAAAAAAGGTAGTAAATCTGATTTCAGCAACTATCGCGGTATAGCCAAACTTAGTGCTATTCCTAAGCTCTTTGAAAAACTTATTTGCGATCAACTGCAGCACCAGTGTCGCTTCATAATATCCTCTAAACAGCATGGTTTTACTAAGTGCCGGTCTACAACAACTAACCTGCTTGAGTTTACGACCTTTATCAGTCTAGGCTTTAAATCCACAAAGCAAACTGATGTAATCTTTAATGACCTTTGATTCGGTCAACCATGAGGTACTGATCCACAAGCTCCTCCTCCTCGGATTTCCTCCAACTCTACTGACATGGCTTCGTTCTTATCTAACAAATCGTACCCAAAAGGTCCATTACAACAGCATTTATTCAAAATGTGTTTCTGTAAATTCGGGAGTACCACAAGGCAGTCACCTTGGTCCTTTACTATTTGGCTTATTTATCAATGATCTTCCTCAAGTAATTGAGTTCTCCAAAGTGCTTATGTTTGCGGATAAAGTCAAGTTGTGTATGCATTTGACCTCACCTAATTCCTACATGCAGCTCCAGCTTGACTTAAATAACCTTCAATCTTGGTGTCTAGTCAACAAGCTACTGCTTAATCCAGATAAATGTAAATCCATGTCATTTTATCGATCCAATCCAGATCACTTTGCACTTGAACGTATTGATACTGTCCTTGATCTTGGTGTCCTATTTGACCACAAGATTTGTTTTAATCGCCACGTCAGTACCATCTCCAATAAAGCCAAGTGCTTATTAGCTTTCATAAAACGCTGGTCCAAGGAATTTGATGACCCTTTCACCACTAAGCTCCTGTACGTCTCTCTTATTCGTCCTACACTTGAGTATTGCTCTAGTGTTTGGTCTCCACAATATGAGCACTATCAAAATATGATAGAATCCGTTTAAAAGCAATTTCACCTTTTATTGCACTACGAGGCTTAAACTGGGATGAGGGACGTTTGCCTTCTGATAGAGACAGGTTGCGCCTCTTGGATCTACCTTCCCTAAAGGATCGTCGGACCTGTTATGGTGTGATATTACTTTACAAACTCATCACTGGTGCCGTCGACTCAGTGGATCTGTTAGCTACCCTCAATTGGAACGTTCCTTGCAGAGCTACTCGACGATTCCGTCCATTAGCACTTCCTGTGTGCAGGTCAAATTAGTCCCGTTTCGACCCGTATCGATGAACTTTACCACTTAACATCCTATGAGTACTCATTATCTTGGACGTTGATGCACTATGGTCAGTACAAACAAGTGGCCCTTACGACACCAAGCAATGCTTGTTAACGCGCGGAGCCCTACACTGTTTTGAACGAGTAAACGTAATCGCGGACAAAGAAAAGGACAATTTCACAATAGACAATAAAAAATACATGCAGGTCAAAGTACGAATAGTCAGATACGTAAAGTAAAACTAATTAGTTGCTAAGTAGGATAGTATTATTGAGATACAGATAGGCAGTGAGTCGGTAGTAGATATTAGGTGATATAGTCTATTATAGCCATTGCAAAGTACTCTTAAAGGTTCATGCATTGCATAATTAGAGATACAATGATTTAAAACTAAGGATTATAGTGTCTAGTGAATCTATTAGGCACTTTAAAATCCAGGCAACCCAATAACTCGGGACTCTCGACATCACCATGAATAAGATTCCTAATAAACGTAATACCAAGCATAGTTCTACGGTTAACTAATGATGGTAAGTTAATTAAAAGTAGTCTACTAGAGTAGGATGGCAGTATTAGGCTTGTATCCCAGTTAATGCCAAGGCTAATTCGCTAAAAGTAATTGCGTTCCTTTCATCATCAACTTAATAACTTCTCCTAATTTTAATATTGGCCTTTTTGTGATATATATATATATATATATATATATATATATATATATGTATAAGTATATAATTTTAAGTCCATTGAGCAGTACATTGCTTTAAACAAACAAATAAATAAATAAACATATAAACAATATGTATAACATAGTGTAATAAAGGTGTAGACGTGCACAACACTCCTAAAAAAAAAATCGAAGAATTTCCATTAAATCAAGGAAATTCTTTCTTGAATTTTTGCCAAAGGCGACCTCACCTTTGTTTTAGGAAATGTTTTTTTTGAAAGGCACCTTTAAAACCAGAAAAAATATTTATTGAAACAAGAAATTAAATTTCTTAAAACAAGAAAGGGTTTTTTGGAAAGCCACCATTAAAAGAAGAAAAAATATTTCTTGAAACAAGAAAGGCGATTCTTGTTTCAAAGGTGGTTTCTTTCTTGTTTCAAGAAATTAAACTTCTTAAAACAAGTAATGGTTTTTTAAAAAGGAAACTTTCAAACAAGGAAAAAAATTTCTTAAAACAAGAAAATAAATTCTTGTTTTAAAGGTGGATTCTTTCTTGTTAAAAAATTTAAAATTTCCTTTCAAGAAATTTTATTTCTTGAAAGAAATATTATTTTTCTTGAATGGAAGTTTTACATTAACCCTGAAATATAAAATAAAATGTAACTTCGTTTTTTTTTTGATATGGCATATTTTATTTAATTACATTTGAAACATTTAACACTTAACATTTAAATATTTTTAATTATAAAATTTTTGCACATTAGCATATGTGTTATGAGTTGGTGGTGTATTTAATTCACATAATTTAACTATTGTATACCCCATGGCCTTTTGAACTTCATATGACATAAGGTGATCACAAAACTCAGTATCTAGTTAAAGGCATAAAAACCATTTTCTTCGCATTCCTTAATCTGGAAAAAAAAGAGTTATTGGGATATAAAATATTTATTTTTAGATACACAACATTTTTTGAAATATTGAAATGTTAATAATAGCCAAAATACAAACACGTTGCTCAAAAGACCGAGAGAGAGAGGCAAGGCAGTTAGAACACGAAGATGGGAGTTGAAAATCGAAGTTCAGAGAGAGAGAGACACGGGGAGACACGTACATACATATATATTTTATATTTACATACAGTCCTTTGAGCGAAGGAAGACCGAATGTAAGCAGGGCAGATCATGACAGTTTAAAGAAATACAAGAGAGAAACGTCGGTCAAGAGAGCGAGAGAGAGGAGCAAAAGATAGAAGGGTTGAAAATCGGCTTTCAGATCGGGTGAACCGCGTACCTGCATACATATTTACATGCCTAAGTATGTCAAACAAATACAAAATATTTTTATTTTTGATCTACTTACCTTAGAAGGTTTTAAAACAAAATTACAGCTTCGCCAAACCAATTATTTGGCAGATGCAACTGCTCTCACTAAAGGTATTTTAGAGATTTCTCCGACATGTTTCACTCTGAAAATAAATATAATGCAAGTAATAAGGTGAAGTTATTATAGAACTCTACACCTACGTAGCTTTTAGCTAGAAAACAATTCAACTAAGTTTGTGTAAAACTTGGTTAAGAGATTTAGAATTTTTCCTTTAATTAGATACATACATTTGTATGCGCGCTATACAAAAAATTATATATGTACATACCTTTGAATAATTTGAAAAGGCTTCACTCTTAATCCGCTTGAAAATCACGTCAATCACTTACGAATCTTTTTTGACAACTGACGCTCGGATGATCAGAGAAGTCGGTAGCCGGGTAGTAGTCGGTCCGTGTAGGCCCTTCGTCCTTCTTCGTTTTTTTCTGTCGTCAACATTCGGTAGCCGAAGGAAGTCAATGGCTACTTTCTTATATTCAAGGGACATTTCTTTCAGATATTCAAAGGCGATTTCGCCATTAAATACGTAGAAAATGTTTTGGATGCGACGGCAAAACAAACATATGAGATTTTCATTTTTCTATTTTCAAGAAAAATTATTTCTTGAATTTTTTATTCTTATACTTAAAATATTATTTTTAAGTACTTTTAAATACTTATACTTATATTATATTTAAAATATTATTATTAATTAATTCTAAATAACCTATACTTACAATAATATTAATTATTTTTAAATTAGTTGTACACCCTTTAATCTATACAATTAATGTTAATACACTTGCTTGTAAATTAAGTTTAGTTCTAACTGGTTAAACTAACTACAATGAATTAATTACCATACATTTTATATTATTAAGCACTATATTTTTAATTTACTTTATTATCTTCTAATTATTTTATAGTTTTTGTATTCCCGTCTGTCTGTCTGTCCGTATGAACGCTGAGATCTCGGACACTACAAAAGCTAGAAAGTTAGGATTAGCCACACATATTCTTGGGCTTCCTACGCAGTTTTAGCCGATTGAAACGGCCACTCAAACGCCCACAATCGCCTAAAAGGTGTCGGGCGCCCACACCTTTAAAGATTTCTGAAAAGTAAAAAAACAGTATTATCGGACCATTCGTTAAAAAGTTATGCACGATGAAAGTTTTATATCTAAATCTCACTCGCACTTCCTTTAGCTGAGTAACGGGTATCTCACAGCCGGGGCACCCGACTATAACGTTCTTTCTGAAAGATAAAAAAATCTTAAAAATAAAAATTTAAAAATCGAGCGGCGGGTTTTTTTTAATTCTTAAGCAAAATGTAAACGCAGAATGGAATTCCGATCATTTTTGGCGGAGATACAGTGATCACCGCAAAACGCCTTTTTTTAATAGTGTTCCAGCGATCGCTTTGCCTCCGATACATTAGCCTATAGTATCGGCTATAACAATTAGTCGATGTTATTTAAAGGACACTTAATAATATAGTTTTTTATTAAATTAGTTTTAAGGTTTTAAATTAAATCCATCCAACAAGTTTTTATAGAAAAAATCGCAACGTAGTTAATTTTTTTACGCCAAAGACCCTACGCGCCCCTAAGAACATGGTCTTCTTCAAGGATTGAATAAGGAAGATATCATTCCTACCGAACAATTTGAAGATGCTGGTTATGATGACTGCAGCATTAAATTAATTTTAGGAATCACTTGGAATCCTACAAATGACAAACTTTGTGAAAAAATAAAATTAGTATTAAATAAATAATTTCGAAAGTACTAAATTAATATTTTCGATAGTATTGAAGTGAGACCCCTAGTATAAAATTTATACTCACTTGGTGTACTGAAATTGAGGCTTCAAGTTTATTTTTTATACTATTTAGTATGAATGCTATGCTATTTGCTAATACTATTTCGTATACAGAGAATACTATGCTAGCAATCTGTAGTATACATACATGTTTAGCTATTTTGTGGAAATGTTAGTATACATTTCCTACTATTTTATTATAATTATTATACCCCGTTTTAAATAGACAAAATTTAATATCAATATTTGACTTCATCAAAAAAACGGTAAAATTTCATCCAGAACGAATTGACATAAAAATCTAAAAAAATCACATTAATTCCTAAAATAATTAGGTGCCGCGTGTGAGGTATGTATAAATTAGAAAAATTAACCCAAAGTTCTCCAAAATGGCTTATTCCCATGAAACGTGACAGGCCCATTTGGGTCAAATCTCAGAATCAATCGAAACTTTTTTTTTCGATAGAGGATTGAAAAATAAGCCGTTTATTTTTAAAAAATATTTTTCTCATCAAGCTCCGATTTTTCAGTTATGCATCACTTGAGACTCGTTTGAGTTATTTTAATATTTGGTATGCAACTTTGTGGATATGCTCATGTCTTTCAGAAAAATAATTAAAAAAATTTTTGAGAAGGGAATTTTTAATTTTAAAAATTCTGTACGCCGGAATACACGCGATTTCCGAAAAAAATAATTATCCTCATGTGGCTTCATCAATTCTTCACGGGGTGGGTAAAAAAAATTTTTGTATTTGCAATGTTTACTAATTTAGATCGAATTAAAAGTGCAGCAAGCCAGTGCCAAAAATCCAATTAAAGTGTAAAAACAGCTGTTAGCCATGCCTACGTCACAGCGCACACTATATCCGTCCTCTTCTAACTGGCCCGCGCAAGTGAACCGCACAGTGCTGCAATTTGTAAACAACCGCGCGGAAAGATATGGTTCGGCCCAAGGAATGTTGCAATCCTTTAAACAAGGAGAATCATAAAACGGTTCGAAGTGGTTTAGTCCTGGTTACCGACAAGTAGAATCCTAATTTTGTCAACTGTGTTGGGTTGTATATCTGCACGTCATGCCGTTTAGCCTGTTACGCCAAAAATGAAGTGTTATATCCAAGAAATGTTACAGAGCACAGCTCTGACGAGGATTCTGATTTCGAGTCTAACGACATTGAAGACGAGAACCACAAGGAAGCTCTCCATGAACTGGGAACACTCCCACCAACTGGTTTTGGCGGCAAGCGAATTCTAAGAACTTATAGTACAAACGCATCATTCGTCAACAATTTAAAAAAATGTTTAAGTAGCCAGAAAAAGTCTTTCGAAAAAATCAAAATATTGACGACTCTGCCAGACGACTGGAGTGCTATGGAAGTGTCAAGGACATTTTCTGTGTCACGTCGCCTTGCAACAAGAGCACTAAAGCAGCGTCAAAACGCTGGCTTTGCCACTGCACCCCCAAAAAAAAAGGCAAAAAACTTGCACATTCAATTGTTAAATGTGTTACTGACTTTTATATGTCAGATAACTCAAGTAGAGTACTACCGGGTGTGAGGGATTTTGTAACAGTTATAAAGGACAACAAAAAGGCAAAGGCGCAGAAAAGGCTTCTGCTTTTTAATCTGGATTTAGCGTCGCTTGTGAACGGTTGTGTTTACCTGTGCTCTGAGTTTTTGATTTATTTTTGTGATTTTTTCGCAAGTGTTTTGTGTTTAGCTTACTAACAAAGTTTGCCTAACAATCGCGTTAGTGTTTTAAATAGATCTCCCTGTTTAACGGGTATGTGGTTTTAGTTATTTTAACAATTTCCATTAGATTTGTTTAATATCTTGGCTTTGTTGGTGTTATTTTGCACTCTCTAAATTTGCTCTTGTATTCTCTCTCTTTCTCTCTCTCTCTTTTCCGCTCTATTATAACTGTAATTTCGCTCTCTCGGAACCTGCCAAATTTCTTGTAGACTCTTGGGTGCTTTTCTCATAGTCTCTCTCTCTCTCTCGCTTTACATTGTAACTGTTCGTTCGTTTAGTTGTTGGTGCCCCACAAGCCACGCTCAGTCGATTGAACATTTTTTCTCTCGCGCTCTCTTGCTCTCGACTTAATTCGCGATCTCGCGCTTTTATACTTTTGTTTTGTGTTTTTTGCTGTTTTGGAATTTGATCCCAGTGCCAAATTTACTCGTGGTATATTTTCCAAATTTTATTTTCTATTTCTTTAAATAACCTTTTTTTCCTATAAAATGGCCCTTATCTGTACAAAGAAAAATTGTTGTTGGCTCTGCGATTCGGTCATGCACGTCAAATGTGCAGGATTCACTGGCAGAGTTAAAGACTTCATTGAAATGCGTACCGGTCTCATGTGGGCATGTGAGTCCTGCAAGGAAATGACAGTCGAAATGAGCAGCTTTATGAGGCAGACTCGAGACGGACTATTGAACCTTTCTCGAGTTTTCAAACAGCTCAATGACGGGTTCAACTCAGTTTGTGACCAATTTAATAATAAGAAATTATTATTAACCGAGTCGCCTAAACGCAAAAAAGCCAGCTCAGGGGCGGTTAATAAGACCGTGAAACAAAACAATACATTGAACTCGGTAGCTGCAGCAGTTCCGGTCAGCACAGGGGTAAGCGAGCCACCTGTGCCTATGGTAACAGCCAGTTCCGGAGGTGACCCTGTTTCTGGATGCCAACCTGAGTCACAGAAGTCGGTGCTGACTGTAGATACAGTAGGAACCGCTTCTGGGTCCCAGCCGAGTGAGGTTCAGACTGCTGCTGGGGGGCGTAAGAAACTTTCAGTTGTTCCACATAGGAAGCAATTGTTTGTTTCTAGATTTACCCCGGATACCAAATCTGAGGATGTTATGGAATTCATACGTGAAAAATTCCCATCCGAGGACATTAAAGTTGAACAATTTCGATTTTCGTACGCCCGTAGGATATCTTCTTTTAAAATATTTGCTCCGCCTGATGTGTTTAATGTACTACTTTCTGAAAGCTTTTGGCTTAATGATGATTTGGTAATAAAAGAATTTGTTCCCAATAAACCGAGAACAAATAACAGGCCTCCCACTGTGCCTAATAATCGGCTTTCCACTGTGCCTAATAATAGGCCTTCCGCTGTGCCAAAAAACTAACAGGTTTATTTTTGGCTTATCAAAATGTTAGAGGACTAAATATGAAGCTAACCAAAGCTTTATGCTGACTCCTCTGCATTTACTGAAGATATTTTGGCTTTTACGGAAACTTGGCTGAAACCAGAGATATCTGACTCTGAAGTTTTGTCAATGAACTTTAACTCCTACAGGACCGATCGCTTCCCGCGTAGGGGGGGTGGTGTACTGATTGCCGTTACCTCTAGTTTAACATCGGAGAGACTTAACATTCATATCCCTAACGATATTGAATTTGTTAGTGTCAAAGTTTCCATTCAATCCTTATCTATTTAATAATTTATGAGCACCATCTGTCTGCTATAAAATCTGTTCTATCCTTTCTTTCCAACAGAGACCTTTTGATTGTTTTGGGTGACTTTAATCTCCCTAATATCTCTTGGTCTCTTCCCACTGACTCACTTGTCGCTACTCCTTTATCCGCCCATGATTTTGTGGATGGCCTTTTAGAATTATCGTTACAGCAAGTAAGCTTTATACGGAATTCATTAAATAGACAATTAGATCTAGTATTTGTTTTAGATCCGCATGAAGTCACTGTAGCTAGAATTGACGCACTTGTTGTACCTGAAGACCGATATCATCCAACTTTGGAATTGACAATTGGCCTCCCCTGTACTGATATCCTTTCTCCTATAGTTCCTCAAACTAAAAGGAGATGATTTCGTAAATGTGACTATAATAAACTAAACTACATGATTTCGCAATATAATTGGACTGATTTGTACAGTGCAATTGAACTTTTCTATAGCGTTTTAAACACTTTTTTTGACGAATGCGTTCCTGACAGTCTTCCTCCGAAGCTAAACAGGCCTCCTTGGTTTAACAATTCGCTTCAAAGACTTAAAATTCTTAAATCCAACACTTATAAAAAGTATAAAAAAACGGGTAAGCCATCTGATTTTGCGAAATTTGTTGTGGCTCGTTCAGATTTTAATGTTCTCAACAGTCATTGCTATTCCATGTATTTAAATCGATGTAAATTCGAGTTTTCAAATGATCCGAAGCAGTTTTATAACTTCGTTAATGCCAAGCGTAAGTCTTCGGCATTGCCTTCATCGGTACGTTTAAACTCAAAAGAGGCATCGTCGGATTCTGAAATTGCGGATTTATTTGCCGAGTTTTTCCAAACTACTTATAGTTCGGCTGCTTGGTCAAACCCTATCTACCCTAACCCCTTAAATAGGGCTAATTGTATTTTTACCCCTGTAATTACCGAAAGTTCTCTTTTAAAGGATTTAGCAACAAAAACGCCAACGTATTCTCCCGGTCCTGATGGACTCCCTGGGAGTGTGCTTAAGTTTTGTGCTTCAACCATTTGTAAACCGATTCTTAATCTTTTTCATTTGTCTATTTCATCATCAGTTTTTCCAACTATCTGGAAAGACTCTTTCATTATTCCACTCCACAAAAAGGGTGCGAAGGCGGATGCCCAGAATTATAGAGGCATTTCTAAATTGTCGGCAATTCCTAAAGCATTTGAATGTATTATTACTTCTCATTTGCAGCATTTATGTTCCTCGCTAATATCACCGTGTCAGCATGGTTTTGTTAAGCGAAGATCGACCACCACCAACCTTCTTGAACTGTCATCTATTGTAATAAATGGATATAAGAATAACATGCAGACTGACGTTATATATACAGATTTTAGTAAGGCCTTTGACTCTGTTAACCACTCTCTCCTTTTATTCAAATTAGATCAGCTTGGGTTTCCATGTAATCTATTAACTTGGATTTCAAGTTACTTGAACGGTAGGACTCAGAGGGTTATATTTAAGAGCGCTGTTTCTAAAATGATCAACGTGACATCTGGAGTTCCTCAAGGTAGTCATTTAGGCCCTTTGCTGTTTACTTTGTTTATTAACGATCTTCCCTCTATCGTCGTAGCTCATTCTCGTGTACTAATGTACGCTGACGATGTTAAGCTTTGTTTATCATATAAAGATGTAGGGTCCGGTTTCAACTTACAGTCAGATATTGATTGTTTTCAGGGATGGTGTGAGTACAATCTTTTAAATCTGAACTGCCTTAAATGCAACGTTATGACTTTTTATAGGGGTACTCCTACTTTTATTAGTTATTCTCTTCAAAATACACCACTCGACCGTATATATTCAATTAACGATTTAGGTGTTCTTCTCGACCCAAAACTTAAATTTTATTGCCACATAATGGCCACTGTCAATAAAGCTATGAGTGTTTTTGGGTTTATAAAGCGTTGGTCAAAGGAATTTGATGACCCTTATACAACCAGATTATTATATACCTCCCGTCCTATTTTGGAATATTGTTCTTCAGTTTGGAGTCCACAATATCAAGTGCACATCGACCGTATTGAGTCGGTGCAAAACAAATTTCTCCTTTTTGCCCTTCGTAGTTTGAACTGGGATCAAAACGTAAGGCTACCTTCCTACCAGAGTAGATTACTTTTGCTTAATTTACCTACACTTGAAAACCGTAGAATAATGCTTGGTACTATTTTTATGCAAAATCTTATAAAAGGTGATATTGACTCCGTAGAACTGGTAAACCGTTTAACTTTTAATGTTCCCGTTAGACTAACACGAAATTATTACCCTCTTAATTTGCCTCGATGTACATCAAATTTTACTCTGCATGAGCCCTTTCGTGTTCTATGTAAAAATTATAACAATCTTTATCATTTAATTTGCACTTCAACATCTATCCCCGTATTAAAAACTAAAATTTTATCTCATTTGCTTCAATCTTAGTTGTAGTATTTGTAGTATTTGTTTCATATATTTTCCTCGCGAACTCGCATTTTTGCCCTAATTGATAAAGGGTCCCGCGCGTAACAAGCACGTGCTTGGTATCGTTGGGCCACTTGTTTGTACTGCTCGTAGTGCATCAACGTCCATATATAATAACTTGTACAGACAGTACAAGCTTAATTTTCATGAATGTGAAATAGGATTTTCAAAGTTTTGTGAATTAAGACCTCGAGAATGCATTTTGGCTGGTCACGTCTGTGTATGCAAAATCCACCAAAACATGGACCTCAAAATCTATGGTATAAAGCAAAATCTAAGGAAGGTTGGAGTCGATTTTGAAGATACTGCACACAGCATTGCACAAAAATCCGTGTGCGAAAATTCAGAGCCAAATTGCTTCCTGTCCTTGTGTCAAAATTGTCCGGGAGTTGAAAAAATAGTTTCAAGTCTAAAAAAGCTTTTCTTCAATAAGAAAATCTCAGCGATTACTCTTACTCAATGGATAAGTACCGACAGGTAAATTGGTGAAATATTTGGTACTTTACCCATTTAATTCTGGTTTTTTTTATAGGTGTGATCTAGAAGAGGTAACAGAAAACGTGAAAAGCTTCTTCGAAAACCTTGGAAAGGAACTAGTCCTGTATATAAAGCACGATTTCCTAGCAAAAACACAGGCTTCGTATTTTGCAAAAAAAAAGGAAACTGCGGAAAAGGGAGAGCTTATTGTAAGTTTAGACTTTGCTGAAAACTACGCTTTTCATATACAAAACGCAATCCAATCCCATCACTGGACAAACAACCAGGTCACGATCCATCCGTACGTAGTTTATTTTCGTGAAGGAGATCAAACAAAACATTTAAGTTTTGTAATAATTTCCGAGAAAAACCAACATGATACAGGATCCGTCCATTTATTTAACACAAAATTGATAACATATCTAAAAACAAAATTTGGAAATCGACGTATAAAAAAATTAGTATACTTTTCAGACGGGGCTGCTTCGCAATACAAAAATAAATACAATTTTCTAAATTTATTGTACCACGAAAGAGATTTTCAACTAAAAGCGGAGTGGAATTTCTTTGCGACCTCGCATGGAAAAGGAGCTTGCGATGGCATTGGTGGTGCTGTCAAACGGCAAGCTTATCGAGCGAGCTAACAAAGGATCGAAGGTAATCCGATAAACACTCCTCGTAAATTGTACGACTGGGCAAAGGATTATTTCAAAAATATTGATTTCGATTTTTGTTCAATGGCGGAACATAAGATGCACGATGTTAAAATGGAAAAACGCTTTAAAAAAGCAGTAGCTGTAAAGGATACACGGCAATATCATCACTTCGCAGTTGAAAATAAAAATATATTAATATGTAAAACTTTTTCAAAAAACGATGAATTTGTCTACCACAGCATCTCTATCTAACCAAAAAAAATAAATGTTCCTATCTTTAAGAAATAATAAAGAATTGTTACTGTTTTGTTATTACTTTTAAATAAGTGCGTTTGTTTACAAATTGCAGCACTCTGCGGTTCACTTGCGCGGGCCAGTTAGAAGAGGACGGATATAGAGTGCGCTGTGACGTAGGCATGGGGAACAGCTGTTTTGACACTTTAATTGGATTTTTGGCACTGGCTTGCTGCACTTTTAATTCGATCTAAATTAGTAAACATTGCAAATACAAAAATTTTTTTTACCCACCCCGTGAAGAATTGATGAAGCCACATGAGGATAATTATTTTTTTCGGAAATCGCGTGTATTCCGGCGTACAGAATTTTTTAAATTAAAAATTCCCTTAAAAAATACTTCATTTTAAATTCAAAAATTTTTTAAATTATTTTTCTGAAAGACATGAGCATATCCACAAAGTTGCATACCAAATATTAAAATAACTCAAACGAGTCTCAAGTGATGCATAACTGAAAAATCGGAGCTTGATGAGAAAAATATTTTTTAAAAATAAACGGTAAGAGTTAAAAAAAAAAAACCGATCCTTATTTTTCAATCCTCTATCGAAAAAAAAGTTTCGATTGATTCTGAGATTTGACCCAAATGGGCCTGTCACGTTTCACGTGGAATAAGCCGAATTCGATTTGTTTTTTTTTTTAATTCTTTCTTTTGCCATTTCTCTGTTATAAATGTTGTTAAAATGGTTTAAAAATGTGGTGTTCATAATTTTATGGCATACCCGTATTTAAATTTTTTTGAAAATTCAGCCTCCTTTACGAAGTCCCCAATATTCCAAAATTTTGAATGTATGTATGTTCTGCTGTCGCGTGCAAAGGGAAAAATTAAAATACCACAGAAACAACACATTTAAAATGCGCGGTTTAAAAATCGATTATATCGAAAATCGATTCTTTCGCTTCATTTTTTTTAGCTAAACGTTAAATTTTGAAAAAAGATGTTTTTGTATGCGAAATCATGCTGCTCCGATCAGCTTTAGATTTTGGAAACGGTTATACAGTCGAAGTTTTCCTTAAAGTTTTTTTTTATTTTTAAAATCCAAGAAATCGATCAGCTAAGACGAAACGCTTTTAAACTATTTAATAGTTTTCAAATGTTGAGTTATTGACAAACTGTGGATTTGTAAAAAAAAAAAATTTATTCGCTCCGCTGCGTAAACACACACGCACCAAATACGAATAAGCAAAAAAATGCGCATTTTACACACACAACCACCGATAAAATAAAATCCAGCCTGAAATTTTCCTTCCTTTGAAAAATTTTCTTAGACTTATCAGTTTGGACGGCAGTCCATGTAGTGACGAAGCGCACAAGGAGAGTGTGCGAAGGCGACTATTATATATAGCCGCAGAATTGAAAATCTGCTGTGATGGTCCGATCATAATGTGTGATACACCAATCGAAAGGTATCGCAAAAACTAACAGGATTGCATACCAAGACTTAAAGAAAATCAATTGGCTTGGTAGAGAGAGCAGAGAAAGTAAAAAAGTGAAAATTTCGAATTTTGGAGCTGTTGGGGCCGGTGGGGATAAATGCCTCCTCTTTACTTTAGTTGTGTTCCAATTGAAAATACGCGTCGAATGAGGGGGTCATATGATTAAATCCGATGCTCCGTTCAAAAGTTATAGTCAAAATAAGATTTTCTTCTTTTTTTCCCAAAATGAAAATTTAATTTGTTTGTCAGTTTGTGAGTTTGTGCGCTTGTCTGTTTGTCCCAAAACGTTGGTTAAAATCCTGGAAATTTTATATGGTGTTAAACAGCTCAATATAAGAAACATTAGTTCTACCACTTTTGGAAAAACTCGCTATTTTAGCGGGAAAACAGCTAAAAATGGCTACATTTCGTAAGCCCATTACTTGCGATATACTTAAGCTACAGACTTGTGCTTTACCTCATATTAAAGGTATTTTAAAGTACAATAAACGCCTTCTCAACACTATTTATGTATATGCAATAGCTAAAAAGCCTGATGTGTTTAATGTACTACTTTCTGAAAGCTTTTGGCTTAATGATGATTTGGTAATAAAAGAATTTGTTCCCAATAAACCGAGAACAAATAACAGGCCTCCCACTGTGCCTAATAATCGGCTTTCCACTGTGCCTAATAATAGGCCTTCCGCTGTGCCAAAAAACTAACAGGTTTATTTTTGGCTTATCAAAATGTTAGAGGACTAAATATGAAGCTAACCAAAGCTTTATGCTGACTCCTCTGCATTTACTGAAGATATTTTGGCTTTTACGGAAACTTGGCTGAAACCAGAGATATCTGACTCTGAAGTTTTGTCAATGAACTTTAACTCCTACAGGACCGATCGCTTCCCGCGTAGGGGGGGTGGTGTACTGATTGCCGTTACCTCTAGTTTAACATCGGAGAGACTTAACATTCATATCCCTAACGATATTGAATTTGTTAGTGTCAAAGTTTCCATTCAATCCTTATCTATTTTTGTAACCTGCTCTTATATTCCTCCTGGCTCTGATTTAATAATTTATGAGCACCATCTGTCTGCTATAAAATCTGTTCTATCCTTTCTTTCCAACAGAGACCTTTTGATTGTTTTGGGTGACTTTAATCTCCCTAATATCTCTTGGTCTCTTCCCACTGACTCACTTGTCGCTACTCCTTTATCCGCCCATGATTTTGTGGATGGCCTTTTAGAATTATCGTTACAGCAAGTAAGCTTTATACGGAATTCATTAAAAAGACAATTAGATCTAGTATTTGTTTTAGATCCGCATGAAGTCACTGTAGCTAGAATTGACGCACTTGTTGTACCTGAAGACCGATATCATCCAACTTTGGAATTGACAATTGGCCTCCCCTGTACTGATATCCTTTCTCCTATAGTTCCTCAAACTAAAAGGAGATGATTTCGTAAATGTGACTATAATAAACTAAACTACATGATTTCGCAATATAATTGGACTGATTTGTACCATTGCATGGATATTGACAGTGCAATTGAACTTTTCTATAGCGTTTTAAACACTTTTTTTGACGAATGCGTTCCTGACAGTCTTCCTCCGAAGCTAAACAGGCCTCCTTGGTTTAACAATTCGCTTCAAAGACTTAAAAATCTTAAATCCAACACTTATAAAAAGTATAAAAAAACGGGTAAGCCATCTGATTTTGCGAAATTTGTTGTGGCTCGTTCAGATTTTAATGTTCTCAACAGTCATTGCTATTCCATGTATTTAAATCGATGTAAATTCGAGTTTTCAAATGATCCGAAGCAGTTTTATAACTTCGTTAATGCCAAGCGTAAGTCTTCGGCATTGCCTTCATCGGTACGTTTAAACTCAAAAGAGGCATCGTCGGATTCTGAAATTGCGGATTTATTTGCCGAGTTTTTCCAAACTACTTATAGTTCGGCTGCTTGGTCAAACCCTATCTACCCTAACCCCTTAAATAGCGCTAATTGTATTTTTACCCCTGTAATTACCGAAAGTTCTCTTTTAAAGGATTTAGCAACAAAAACGCCAACGTATTCTCCCGGTCCTGATGGACTCCCTGGGAGTGTGCTTAAGTTTTGTGCTTCAACCATTTGTAAACCGATTCTTAATCTTTTTCATTTGTCTATTTCATCATCAGTTTTTCCAACTATCTGGAAGGACTCTTTTATTATTCCACTCCACAAAAAGGGTGCGAGGGCGGATGCCCAGAATTATAGAGGCATTTCTAAATTGTCGGCAATTCCTAAAGCATTTGAATGTATTATTACTTCTCATTTGCAGCATTTATGTTCCTCGCTAATATCACCGTGTCAGCATGGTTTTGTTAAGCGAAGATCGACCACCACCAACCTTCTTGAACTGTCATCTATTGTAATAAATGGATATAAGAATAACATGCAGACTGACGTTATATATACAGATTTTAGTAAGGCCTTTGACTCTGTTAACCACTCTCTCCTTTTATTCAAATTAGATCAGCTTGGGTTTCCATGTAATCTATTAACTTGGATTTCAAGTTACTTGAACGGTAGGACTCAGAGGGTTATATTTAAGAGCGCTGTTTCTAAAATGATCAACGTGACATCTGGAGTTCCTCAAGGTAGTCATTTAGGCCCTTTGCTGTTTACTTTGTTTATTAACGATCTTCCCTCTATCGTCGTAGCTCATTCTCGTGTACTAATGTACGCTGACGATGTTAAGCTTTGTTTATCATATAAAGATGTAGGGTCCGGTTTCAACTTACAGTCAGATATTGATTGTTTTCAGGGATGGTGTGAGTACAATCTTTTAAATCTGAACTGCCTTAAATGCAACGTTATGACTTTTTATAGGGGTACTCCTACTTTTATTAGTTATTCTCTTCAAAATACACCACTCGACCGTATATATTCAATTAACGATTTAGGTGTTCTTCTCGACCCAAAACTTAAATTTTATTGCCACATAATGGCCACTGTCAATAAAGCTATGAGTGTTTTTGGGTTTATAAAGCGTTGGTCAAAGGAATTTGATGACCCTTATACAACCAGATTATTATATACCTCCCGTCCTATTTTGGAATATTGTTCTTCAGTTTGGAGTCCACAATATCAAGTGCACATCGACCGTATTGAGTCGGTGCAAAAAAAATTTCTCCTTTTTGCCCTTCGTAGTTTGAACTGGGATCAAAACGTAAGGCTACCTTCCTACCAGAGTAGATTAATATTGCTTAATTTACCTACACTTGAAAACCGTAGAATAATGCTTGGTACTATTTTTATGCAAAATCTTATAAAAGGTGATATTGACTCCGTAGAACTGGTAAACCGTTTAACTTTTAATGTTCCCGTTAGACTAACACGAAATTATTACCCTCTTAATTTGCATCGATGTACATCAAATTTTACTCTGCATGAGCCCTTTCGTGTTCTATGTAAAAATTATAACAATCTTTATCATTTAATTTGCACTTCAACATCTATCCCCGTATTAAAAACTAAAATTTTATCTCATTTGCTTCAATCTTAGTTGTAGTATTTGTAGTATTTGTTTCATATATTTTCCTCGCGAACTCGCATTTTTACCCTAATTGATAAAGGGTCCCGCGCGTAACAAGCACGTGCTTAGTATCGTTGGGCCACTTGTTTGTACTGCTCGTAGTGCATCAACGTCCATATATAATAACTTGTACAGACAGTACAAGCTTAATTTTCATGAATGTGAAATAGGATTTTCAAAGTTTTGTGAATTAAGACCTCGAGAATGCATTTTGGCTGGTCACGTCTGTGTATGCAAAATCCACCAAAACATGGACCTCAAAATCTATGGTATAAAGCAAAATCTAAGGAAGGTTGGAGTCGATTTTGAAGATACTGCACACAGCATTGCACAAAAATCCGTGTGCGAAAATTCAGAGCCAAATTGCTTCCTGTCCTTGTGTCAAAATTGTCCGGGAGTTGAAAAAATAGTTTCAAGTCTAAAAAAGCTTTTCTTCAATAAGAAAATCTCAGCGATTACTCTTACTCAATGGATAAGTACCGACAGGTAAATTGGTGAAATATTTGGTACTTTACCCATTTAATTCTGGTTTTTTTTATAGGTGTGATCTAGAAGAGGTAACAGAAAACGTGAAAAGCTTCTTCGAAAACCTTGGAAAGGAACTAGTCCTGTATATAAAGCACGATTTCCTAGCAAAAACACAGGCTTCGTATTTTGCAAAAAAAAAGGAAACTGCGGAAAAGGGAGAGCTTATTGTAAGTTTAGACTTTGCTGAAAACTACGCTTTTCATATACAAAACGCAATCCAATCCCATCACTGGACAAACAACCAGGTCACGATCCATCCGTACGTAGTTTATTTTCGTGAAGGAGATCAAACAAAACATTTAAGTTTTGTAATAATTTCCGAGAAAAACCAACATGATACAGGATCCGTCCATTTATTTAACATAAAATTGATAACATATCTAAAAACAAAATTTGGAAATCGACGTATAAAAAAATTAGTATACTTTTCAGACGGGGCTGCTTCGCAATACAAAAACAAGAGAGAACGCTATAGTCGGGTGCCCCGACTATCAGATACCCGTTACTCAGCTAAGGGAGTGCGAGGGAGATAGATATATAAAATCTTTGATCGGGCATAACTTTTTAACGAATGGTCCGATTTGAAAAATTTCTTCTACATTTCGATAGGTATTGATAGTCACAATAAAACTGCATTTTTAGTTTTCCAAAATCTTTAATGGTGTAGGCGCCAGACACCTTTCAAAAAATGGTGTAGGGCGATTGAGGGCGTTAGAGGGGGCGTGGCGCCATTTTGAAATAAACTTGCGCTGCGTAGGAACTCCAAGAATATGCATGCAAAATGCCAATCCTCTAGCTTTTATAGTTTCCGAGATCTCAGCGTTCATACGGACGGACAGACGGACAGACGGACATGGCTAGTTCGACTCGGCTAGTGATCCTGATCAAGAATATATATACTTTATAGGGTCGGAAAAGCTTCCTTCTCCCTGTTACATACTTTTGCACGAATACAATATACCCTTTTACTCTACGAGTAACGGGTATAATAAATACAATTTTCTAAATTTATTGTACCACGAAAGAGATTTTCAACTAAAAGCGGAGTGGAATTTCTTTGCGACCTCGCATGGAAAAGGAGCTTGCGATGGCATTGGTGGTGCTGTCAAACGGCAAGCTTATCGAGCGAGCTAACAAAGGATCGAAGGTAATCCGATAAACACTCCTCGTAAATTGTACGACTGGGCAAAGGATTATTTCAAAAATATTGATTTCGATTTTTGTTCAATGGCGGAACATAAGATGCACGATGTTAAAATGGAAAAACGCTTTAAAAAAGCAGTAGCTGTAAAGGATACACGGCAATATCATCACTTCGCAGTTGAAAATAAAAATATATTAATATGTAAAACTTTTTCAAAAAACGATGAATTTGTCTACCACAGCATCTCTATCTAACCAAAAAAAATAAATGTTCCTATCTTTAAGAAATAATAAAGAATTGTTACTGTTTTGTTATTACTTTTAAATAAGTGCGTTTGTTTACAAATTGCAGCACTCTGCGGTTCACTTGCGCGGGCCAGTTAGAAGAGGACGGATATAGTGTGCGCTGTGACGTAGGCATGGGGAACAGCTGTTTTGACACTTTAATTGGATTTTTGGCACTGGCTTGCTGCACTTTTAATTCGATCTAAATTAGTAAACATTGCAAATACAAAAATTTTTTTTACCCACCCCGTGAAGAATTGATGAAGCCACATGAGGATAATTATTTTTTTCGGAAATCGCGTGTATTCCGGCGTACAGAATTTTTTAAATTAAAAATTCCCTTAAAAAATACTTCATTTTAAATTCAAAAATTTTTTAAATTATTTTTCTGAAAGACATGAGCATATCCACAAAGTTGCATACCAAATATTAAAATAACTCAAACGAGTCTCAAGTGATGCATAACTGAAAAATCGGAGCTTGATGAGAAAAATATTTTTTAAAAATAAACGGTAAGAGTTAAAAAAAAAAAACCGATCCTTATTTTTCAATCCTCTATCGAAAAAAAAGTTTCGATTGATTCTGAGATTTGACCCAAATGGGCCTGTCACGTTTCACGTGGAATAAGCCGAATTCGATTTGTTTTTTTTTTTAATTCTTTCTTTTGCCATTTCTCTGTTATAAATGTTGTTAAAATGGTTTAAAAATGTGGTGTTCATAATTTTATGGCATACCCGTATTTAAATTTTTTTGAAAATTCAGCCTCCTTTACGAAGTCCCCAATATTCCAAAATTTTGAATGTATGTATGTTCTGCTGTCGCGTGCAAAGGGAAAAATTAAAATACCACAGAAACAACACATTTAAAATGCGCGGTTTAAAAATCGATTATATCGAAAATCGATTCTTTAGCTTCATTTTTTTTAGCTAAACGTTAAATTTTGAAAAAAGATTTTTTTGTATGCGAAATCATGCTGCTCCGATCAGCTTTAGATTTTGGAAACGGTTATACAGTCGAAGTTTTCCTTAAAGTTTTTTTTTATTTTTAAAATCCAAGAAATCGATCAGCTAAGACGAAACGCTTTTAAACTATTTAATAGTTTTCAAATGTTGAGTTATTGACAAACTGTGGATTTGTAAAAAAAAAAAATTTATTCGCTCCGCTGCGTAAACACACACGCACCAAATACGAATAAGCAAAAAAATGCGCATTTTACACACACAACCACCGATAAAATAAAATCCAGCCTGAAATTTTCCTTCCTTTGAAAAATTTTCTTAGACTTATCAGTATGGACGGCAGTCCATGTAGTGACGAAGCGCACAAGGAGAGTGTGCGAAGGCGACTATTATATATAGCCGCAGAATTGAAAATCTGCTGTGATGGTCCGATCATAATGTGTGATACACCAATCGAAAGGTATCGCAAAAACTAACAGGATTGCATACCAAGACTTAAAGAGAATCAATTGGCTTGGTAGAGAGAGCAGAGAAAGTAAAAAAGTGAAAATTTCGAATTTTGGAGCTGTTGGGGCCGGTGGGGATAAATGCCTCCTCTTTACTTTAGTTGTGTTCCAATTGAAAATACGCGTCATATGATTAAATCCGATGCTCCGTTCAAAAGTTATAGTCAAAATAAGATTTTCTTCTTTTTCCCAAAATGAAAATTTAATTTGTTTGTCAGTTTGTGAGTTTGTGCGCTTGTCTGTTTGTCCCAAAACGTTGGTTAAAATCCTGGAAATTTTAAATGGTGTTAAACAGCTCAATATAAGAAACATTAGTTCTACCACTTTTGGAAAAACTCGCTATTTTAGCGGAAAAACAGCTAAAAATGGCTACATTTCGTAAGCCCATTACTTGCGATATACTTAAGCTACAGACTTGTGCTTTACCTCATATTAAAGGTATTTTAAAGTACAATAAACGCCTTCTCAACACTATTTATGTATATGCAATAGCTAAAAAGTTATGCACAAAACCATTTTTTTTTTAAGGTTATTTTTAGCTTTTTTTTTATTTTTCTCAAAAACGGCTCTAACGATTTTCTTTAAAACTTTTAACTATATAGCCCTTGATATTCCTTAAATTTTGGTATATAACACATTATTGTAAAGTCACTCGTCATTAAATACACTTTCTAAAATGTTCTCATTCGGCACGCTGCAATAGAAAATGCTTGTGAAGAGTGAAGACGAAAAAGACGAATAGTTTGCTAGGGCGGAACGAATGAGAAAATTTTAGAAAGTGTATTTGATGACGAGTGTAATAATTTTTCGTCACAAATGTTGATATCAGAACTTTTGTTTGTTGAAGGTGCGATCGTCACTAGTTTTTTACCTCGTTAAGAGGTGTTTTTATTTGATAAATATGAGTGTCCATCAACTGCAATCGTATGGCTTCAATTTATTCAAATTAGAATTGGAGACAGTAATTTTTTTCAACTGTAAAAGGATCCCATCACATTTTAGATGAGTTTGTACGTTTCAAATTACATAAATCTAAACCAAAACAAGACAGAACGCTATAGTTGGGTGCCCAGACTATCAGATACCCGTTACTTAGCTAAAGGGAGTGCGAGGGAGATGGATATATAAAACTTTAATCGAGCACAACTTTTTAACGATTGGTCCGACTAGAAAAATTTCTTCTACATTTCGATAGGTATAATACTGCATAGTTGCATCGTTTTCAATCTTAATTTCCACAGGCGAAGCTGCGGGATACCGACCCTGCTAGTTACATATTTTTTTTACATTTATTAACAAACTGTGGATTTGTAAAAAAAAAAATTTATTCGCTCCGCTGCGTAAACACACACGCACCAAATACGAATAAGCAAAAAAATGCGCATTTTACACACACAACCACCGATAAAATAAAATCCAGCCTGAAGGTTTTTTTTAATTTAACAAACATACATAAATATAATACATGTACACAATAAGTACGTATGTATGCATATTTGGGCAAATTCTGCCGTTTTACCGCTTATGTCGCTGGTAATCTTCAGAGTGAACGCCGTCCAGGTCAACACCGAAGCTTTGTTGAAGACTCTAATATTAAAGTAAACATTGCGCTGGCCATGGTCAGCAAAAATCCAAGTCGCATTAAGCAATGCGCAGATTGCAAGGTCCTTAGTTTCCCCGCAGCTGGAGTGGATTTCAAGTTGGTGTCGGTGAAAGGGAAGAATTTACTCAAGCACTTAGACACAATTTAAATATACTTACTTTTCAAAAAAGCCAAAAATAAGCAAATATTAAAATAAGAAAATTACCTTAAACAGACCGCAGAGACCGCAGACCGCACAAAATACACAAATGACAAACCCTTAAAGTACTAACGCGTCGAATAACATTAAAAAGCGGTAACATGTTTTCTGTTAAAAATAGAAATTAAACTCAGGGTATAAACTTAATACTTTTTAGTCTTGAGTTAATAATATGCCACCCTTATATTTATAATTAATAACGCACGAATAGATTATATTAAATGTATAGCGTTATTCGGAGCGGCAGACGAACTGTATGAAAGCTTGGCTCCAGATCTTCATATATATACATGCAGGCTTACAAAGTAGTCGCTGAATAGATAAGCGACAGCTTTAGTGGTATAAGAAAGAGGGCGACAAAAGATAAGCAAAGAGCGCTGCAGGTGCCGTCGTACACCTATGCGCGCATGACTAGTCGCTGACTATCTGCTCCGAGCACAACCCATATTAAATTTAAACTTTCGTTTTTTTTTTGGGTGTAGTCATAAAAGCAAAATATTCAGACAAGACAGAACAAAAGTGAAATTTTAATATAACAACAATTTGCCAACGCATTTACAATTGGAATGGAAGCAATTCCGGGAAGATTTAAAAAGGTTGAATGACATTAAAATTCCCCGTCATGATTTTCATGGAAAAATTCCGGTATCGAAGAAGACACATACGTTCGTCGACGCTTCTGAAAATGCGAATGCTGCAGATAAATGGCTGCAGCATACGTCTGTACAGTTATTATGTGCAAAGTCGCGTTTGGCCCCAGTAAATTCTAACACTCTGCCGAAACTGGAATTGAAGGCAGTAGTTTTAGGTGCTCAATTAACAGCTACCATAAAAGAACAATTGTCGCTGCAAAGAACTGCAACATATAACAGATTCCGAAATTGTGTTGTCATGGATAAATAGCCCAAAAACAATAAAGGACGAAAGGCGCCATGTTCCATCGGAAAATATTGCTGCAGACATAGCGTGAAGAGGAATAAGTGGTTTCAAAAGTACTAATATAAGTCTTTGGTTTTATGGTTCACTGTTTTCATTTGATTTGGAGGCTGACTGGAAGCATCTGAACTTTCATTCGATGCAAAACATCCTGTACTATTTCCATATAATGATACAATATTCAATGTTATACTATAAATGAGACAGTTACCACCCCTAAGAGTCACACAAGCTCGACCATTCCTTAATTCTGGAGTAGACCATTGTGGACCATTTAAGATTTACTACGAAATTCGTGGAAAGAAACTCTTACTGCCTACATAAAAATCTTTTGCTGCATTGCGACCAAGGCAGTGCATTTGGAATTAGTCAGAGATTTAACTACAGAAGCATTCTTCGCAGCACTTCGTCGATTCATAATAATATGTCAGACTCTACATTGCGACAACGCTACCAAATTTGTTGGAGCCAGGAATAAGCTTCAGGAATTAGAAGAAGTTATCTTTTCAGAAAAGGACAAAATGTCTATAGTCGAGACCTGTAATAATAAAGGCGTCAACTTTACGTTTAGCTCACCAAGAGCACCGCATTTTGGAGGACTTTGGGAGGCGGCGGTAAAATCTGCGAAACATTTATTGCTAAAAAATGTTTTTACAGCGAATCTGACCTATGAGTAATTAGAAACTGTGAAAGTGTAAAATGAAGCTATCACGAATTTCATCCGAAGTCGAGCGATCCAAATGATGTTACGGCACTACAATTGTAGAACGTAAAACCAAAGAGTATACATTATACAGAGAGGGCATAACTCTGACGTTCTGTTTAAACTGTTGTCGGCAAGGGGAAAAGGGGGAAAGAGCTTGTTCTATTTTTAGAATTCGTTTATTGAGTACACAATGCATAAGTGTAAGTGGGCTTTGTGTGTATGTGTGCGAGATTGTGGCAACACATTTTCGACAAAATTTCATTTTTGTCATTTTGATAATCGAGGGCCAACAACATTTAAAAGTCGAAAAGGGTTTTCTGTCCAACATTTTCAACTCGGTCTATGGTCGTGCTGGTTAAAGCGTTGATCAGCGATGTTGATGCGAGTTCGATCCCCGCAAGGGGCAGACGTTTTCTAATATTTTTTTTTTTCTTTTTTTGATGTCTCGAAATACATATATTTTTTTTTTATTATTTTAGTTAAAAGCTAAACAATAATTAATGGTAGGGTCTTGCAAAAAAAGAAATCCAATTTTTTTTATATTTCTTTTCTTGTAGATTAACATCTTAAGATTATAAAAAAAAAGTTTTAAGTCAATCTAAAAGAACTTTGGAAGTTAGGATGTAATTAGTACTAGTAAAATTTTTCTAAAAAAAATAACGAAATGTAAAAGCAGAATGGAAATTCGTCAATTTTTGGCGTAGATACAGTGAACACCGCCAAACGTCATTTTTTAAGTGCTCTATACGTGTTTTACATGTGACATGTTTTTCTCGAAACCACGTTTTTAAAAGAAAAACGTTAAGTTTGTAGACTCGAAAAAAAGAGTACATTTTTTAGATGGTATGGAACTATCTTTAAAATCTGTAATTTTACTGTCCGAAGACCTATTTAAGGATAGTTCGAAATTTTTTTTAATGACAAAGTCATTAAATCAAGATTGTTTGGAGAATACGTTTGCCGTTTTAAGGCAAAAAGGAGGTAATAATAACAATCCGTCTGTAGCAAGAATAATGACATGCAAAATTATTAAATCTAGCTCATCTTCCAATTGCGAGGCTACTGAAATTGTAGATCCTACTCCGTGCGTGACTCTACCAAATCAGGACCTTGAAGAGGACAGTCAATTTGATATAAAAACCTCAGATGACATAGCTCAAGTTTGTGAAAAAGAGCATAATAATAATATGACTGAAGACTTTTTTAGATCTACGAACTTTAATTTGCAATTAGTATCAGAAAGATATTTTATAGGATATGTTGCATTTAAAATACTTCCTCTATTGGATTGTAAAAAATGTTCTACAGAATTGAGAAAGCCTGATGAAGTCTTATCAGCTCCAAGTGAAATATTTATATTTCACAAAAACTACCATTCCGATACGGACTTTGGAAACCTTGTAGCTCCATCACAAGTATTAATGGAAGCCTCTTCGAAGCACATATCTATCTTCTATAAAATTTTTGAGAGTCAGCCGGAAAAGTTACACATAAGGACATATATCTCAGAAGTATGCAAAAGGTCTACGCCAGAGTACTTCTCTGGGGATTGTTGAGATCATAAGCTTAAACTTCTAAATTTTCTTTTATTAGTGCTAATTAGAAAGCACTGTATTTGGGGTCTTGAAAAATGCAGCAAAAGCAAAAAAAAATTAAAAATAATTGGAGGAAAATAATTTTATTTGTAACCCAAAAAACATAGGCACAAAAAGACATTCCAAAATAAAAATTAAAAATACTTTAAAAGAAAACAAAAACAAAATAGAAAAAATCAACAAAAAAAAATTGCAAAATAGAAAAAACAAAAAAAAATACAAAATATAAAAAATCAACAAAAAAATTACAAAATAGAAAAAAACAAAAAAAAATACAATATATAAAAGAAACAACAAAAAAAATTGCAAAATAGAAAAAAAAATACAAAATGGAAAAAAAAACAAAATACTCTTAAAAAACAAAACAAAAAAAAAACCCTCGCAAGAAATTGAAATTCTACTACGGGATTCGATCCTCGTACCGCTTAGATTGGTAGTCAGATGTCTTATCCACTAGGCCAAATGGCAAGCAGTGCCGCGGCCGACTAGATTCCAAGTAGAATCGAGCAGTGCGGGTTCTACGGTTAAACTGCGGGTTCCACCGCTAGAACCCGCCATACGACAGCCTTTTTTATATGGGATGTCCTCTCTATGTATGTATACTCTTTGGTAAAACGTACACAGTTGACTTCCAAAGTGAACGGTTGCGTTTTTCCGCGCTCCGAATTTTTATTTGTTTTCGTGTTTACCTTTAGACGGTTTTAATTAAAACTTAAATATTTGGTCCCTAATTTGATTTATCGTAGTAATTTTTTTATTTCGCGAAGGAATTTACTCTATTCTGTGCACAATCTCATTAGAACAATTTCCAATTTTAATATTGTGTTCTGTGTTTTTTGTTTTTGTGATTTCTTTTGCCTTTCTTTTGTGCGGACAACGCAAAGCAGTTTGTAGCTGAAAACAACAATTCAGCATTCGCATTAACTGCATTACGCTCCCGCTCTCCCGCACTCTTGCATTCTCTCTCTACTTTTCCCTCTTTCGAAATTTTAAGCGTGCGGAGTCGGTGCTCTTGCGGTACTTTTAACTTCTCGTTTCCAAATTTCGGTCCCTACATTTCTGTTTGGTACAGTGGGCAAAATATTTACAATTATGGATACTTTTGTCTGCTCTATTAATAAATGCCATCAATTAATCAGAGCTGATCAGTCAAAACTGACCTGTTGGCTGTGTGAAAAAATGGCTCATACCAAGTGTGCCGGCTATACTGGCCGAACCAGTGATGACCTTGCTAAGGGTCACAATTTACTTTATTGTTGTGATCCTTGTCTTCTAGTTGCGCAAGAGATGAGATCTTTAATGCGCCAAACCAAAGGCGGCTTAACGAGTCTAATCAATAGTTTTGGTGTTGCTAGAGATAGTTTTCGCCGAGCGGATGATTTACTCTCAGCGCTGGACTCTCAATTTAATAGCCTTATATAGCCATCTGTAGTAGACCCCCTTGTTGTTCCGCCCATTTCTAATAACTTTTCACCTCCAGGGAATGTTGAGTCCGGTCTACCGGCACAAGTTGGCGCTGCAGAAACTCAATCTGCAGTACCAAAACCTATTTCAGTGGTTCAACCCAAAAAACAAATATTTATTTCTCGTCTTTCGCCTGACTAAACGGCATCCGAGGTGTTGGACTATATACAGCACAAAACAAATGCCAAAAACATTAAAGTGGAAAAGTTTAATTTCACTTATGCGAGGGACACCTCATCTTTCAAGATCTTTGTCCCGAACGATCTCTTTTCAACCATTTGCTCAGAAGATTTCTGGCCAGAGCTTATGGTGGTAAATTTTAATTTAATTTAATTTTGGTTTTATTTCTTCCTAACGCTACAAGTACAGAAAAATACTTATAAATTAAAGCGCTAGTCACAATTTGTCAGATTCATGAACATAAATAAATGATGACATTACAAACATTGATTTCTTAAAGACTAAAGTTTTTTTTTTTTTTTTTTTTTTTTTTTTTTTAACATAATTACTAGTTTGAAAAATGTGTGTGTAATTTTGCTTTGAATTGCGTGGCAGATTTAATGGTTTTTATTGGATGTGGTAGTTTATTCCAAGAACGTACAGCACAGATAAAAAAGTGTTTCTCGGCATATGAGTGTTTTACGACTTGACAAATTAGGTTATTTGTTCTATTGGAAGCGCTGAATTTTAGCTTGCTAAAAAGATATTTTGGCTCGGCAGTTGTTATTATTTTGTGCAGCAGTATTAGTGTTTTGAACTCGATCCAAGCTTTGAGCGGCATGCCAAAAATTTTAAAAGTTGCGTCAGAGATTCGATCTCTGCGCCTGCGATTAAATATATATCTCGCTACATTGTTGAAAGCTACAAGGAGTTTATGCTGGCTAGTAGCGTCACAATTTCCGAAGACTTCTACTCCATAAAATAGTAATGGTGTCAGCTTGGTTTTGGCAACGAGCATTTTCAGATTTATTGGTAAAAAGGTTTTCGTGTCGTTTAGTTGTCTAAGTATCCCATACATTTTCCCAACCGTACAATTTACATGATTACTCCAGGAAAGAGTGGAATTTATTGTAAACCCCAAGTTGCTCGCTCGATCTACATAGTTTATTGGTTGACCATTCAAGCAAAGTTTTTCCAGATGATCTGTGTTAAAAAATCGGTTAAATATTACTATGCATTTTGATTTGAGGGGGTTCAAGGATAATCCATTGCGCTCTGCCCATTTACAAACCCTGTCTAATTCAGTGTTACAGACACGAACACATTCATTAATTTGGCTAACAGGACAGCTTACATATAGTTGGACGTCGTCGGCATACATATGCATGTCACATTTTGATAGGATATTTGGCAAATCATTAACATATAGACTGAACAAAAGGGGACCAAGAATGGACCCCTGCGGTACACCACGTTTTACGGACAGAATAGATGATTTAGAGGCTTGTGTAGCTACTAGCTGTGATCTTTTAGAGAAGTATGATTTCATAAAACTTGTTGCAGAGGTTGAAAACATATAAAGACGACTTAGTTTAGTTAATAGTATTTCGTGGTTTACCGTGTCAAAAGCCTTACTGAAATCTAAAAGCGTCAATAAAGTAATCTTGCCACTATCCATTTGTAATCTAATATCTTCAGTGATTTTTATAACAGCTGTTGTGCAACTTCTGTTCTTCCGGAAACCGGACTGTTTTGCTGAAAAGACATTGTGGGCATCCATAAAACTCACGATTTGGTTAGCAATTAACCTCTCAAGAACTTTTGACAAAAAAGGCAGGATAGCAATAGGTCGATACTCTGTAGCTGATTTGGGAATTGGTAGTATTTTTGCTATTTTCCAGGATGTGGGAAACGTAGAAGTGGTGATGGAGCAGTTTAAAATGTGCGTTATTACTGGAAGAATTTTGGGAAGGATTAATTTTAAAAATTTCGGATTTAAATCATCTAAACCCGTTGCATTAGATTTAATGCTTAGGATTGAGTTAAGGACATCGCACTGGCTGACACAATTAAAACTAAAAATAATATCACAGCTATTTCTATCACAAGGCTCAGAGGGTGTCAGGTAGGTGTTATAAGTTGTTTCAGGTACGGACAATTGCAAGAACTTATGATTTAGATCATCAAGATCAGTATCACAGCTCAATGTTGGTTTAATATTGCCGATCCCCAATTCCCTTAAAATTGACCATGTATTTTTATTGTTTTTTGAATGTCGGAATTTATGTATAAAGTGATTTCGTTTCGCCTCCGCAATGGTTTCATTTACCAATTTCCTATTTGTTTTGAATTCGTTATAAAAGGTATCTGTCTTGTAGCGTTTCCATTTCGCATACGATTTGTCGCGCTTTTGTATTAGTTTTTTTATATTAGAACTAAACCACGATTTGGCGCTGTGCTTACACATTTTGCGCTTCAAAGGAACCGTTCTGTCGTAAAGGATTTTAACTTTCCGTTGTAAAATTTCTAGCTGAGTGTTAACCTCAGCAGTGCAATATATGGAGGTCCAGTCGCAAGAGTCTAAATCAGCACTAAGTGAAGTGTAGTCTATGTTGATGAAGTCCCTATACTCTATGTAATAGTCTTGGTGATCAAGCTTAATGTTGTACGTGAAAAAGATCAGATCATGCTTGGAAAAGGCAGGCAACGATATTTGGTCATAATTCTGAATTTTTGTACGGTCACTAACATAGAATACATCAAGTAGGGTGTTGCAGGTAGTGGAAAAATGTGTAGGATATTTAAAGTTAACAGGAAATAAGCCAAGTGATTCCATATCGTTTGACAAATGTTTTTCAATTAAAATGTTACTGTTGAAATCGCCAGCAAGAATTACGTCTGTGTATTTTAATGAGAGGGTAGATAACAAGTCAATCAGCTCAGAGTATTCAGTTGTTTTGTGTGGTCTGTAGATACAGCCAATTAAAATTGATGTGTTATCTCTTTTGTTGAAGATATTTAGGAATATATATTCAATCGCACTTGTCTCTGGGTGGACACATACCGTTTTAGCATTTAGTTTCTTGTTTATATAAATTGCAACTCCTCCACCTCGACCACTACGATCGGAGCGAAAAAGATTAAAACTTTCACACATAATTGACATATCACTAACACCTGAGACAAACCACGTTTCGGATACACAGATAACATCAATATTCGAGTTTACAAATAAGAAACGGAATTCCTCAATCTTTTTTGCTAAGCTTTGTGCATTCAAGTGTATTACTTTTAAGCCTGGTTTTTGTTTGGCTAGAACTCTGATTACTATCTGGCTGCTTGTCCTGGAGATGAGTGGACTATCCATACTTAATACATAAAAATACACGCAATTCAATGTAAACTACACACACAATTAATTTTCTAAAGATAAAATAATAATTACTATGAAAAATAAAGAGACAAAAAAAATCTAAGCATAATTTTAGGCTAATTTTATGTGCGAAACGAACTAGACGCAGACAGCTGTTCTGGGGACAATTCGAACTGCAGACGATAAAGCTTATGCATGGTCTCCAGGCACATAACATCTTCTCTCCCATGCACTCTAACGTGAACAAAGCCACGACGAGAGAAAACAGCTGATAGGAGCTTTTGTTTTTTCATTGTCATTGCTTTTTTAAAAATGTTGTAGTTTTCCTTCGTTAATTGTTCGTTTAAATAAATTGCCGCATCTGAATCAAAACCCAACAGCCCCAGAACTAGCGTTTTCTTGTGAGTACGCCTGTATTCGGCGGCATGTTGCAACATCGTTATTTTGTCCCTCAAGTGCTCGAATTTGAGTTTTATTATTGGGTCAACAATAGCGCTCGTCGCGTTGCGGGTTTTGACTCTAAAAATCTCCAAAAGTTTTGGTGCCGGTGTGATTCCAAGTGAAAAGGAGAGTGTGTTAAAAAGAGTTTTTAGTGATTCGCCCTCTTTGAAGGGCACACCGTGCAATCTAACTTCGCACTGGACATCAGCATTTTCCTGAGCAGATATTTTTGCGGACAGCTCACCCACTTGCTTCTCCATACTTCGCATATCTGCAATTTCGAACTCCAGATGTTGTATGTCATCACCTCGCGAGTGCACCTTCTCCACTTTGGCCTCCAACTTGTCGAAGTTCAACTTTAGGGCCTGCAACTCTTTCAGCTCCTCCTCCAGTTGTGTTACCCGACTTGCGAGTTGAACCACTTGGTCGCAAACGTCGCGCAGCTTCCCCTCCAGTGAAGTTAAAATACGCTCTTCGCAAGAACGCATTACAGACGTTAGTTGTTCGGTCTGCTGCTCCGCATGGGCCTTCAGTTTGTCCCCAATAAGCCGATCGAGAAGGTGGACAAGATGTGGTGAAGGGGCATCTGAGTCCCGACCAGATTTCAGATCGGTGGCCGTGGCTTCTCGTGCTCGTTTGGGGGCAGGCATGGCTGAGTGTTTTGTTTATGAGTGACTTGTGTTAGTTGAGTGTCTTCTGTTGTTTCGTTATACACTTCTTTAGCTAGATGCAAGACAATTTTAGTTTTCTTTTGGTTTTCGAGTGTTTCGTGCTTGTTTTATTGAGTGATTTTCGGCTTGTGCTTGCGAGTTAAAATGTAGAATTTTTTAATCACAAAATGTTCACGGTTTCACAATATAAAACCACAGTTTTTGATATTCTCGTTGCTCTATTTGTGTTTACGAAAAAAATTCAATTGTTTTTGGCAGATTTTATTGGTTTTTTGCGATATTTAAAAGACTTTGCGAGGAGGCCGAAAGAAACACGACTCGATATTCGAAGTTGTTAGTTATATAAAGGTAAAGGAGTTCAAAACTAGGAATCCCCAATCAAGGCCAGAGTAGTGAGACTAGACTCCCCAATCAATGCCAGAGTAGTGCGGCATCTTCATCTTCTACCCTATCTTCGTCTTCAAAAAACTAAAAACTAGCTTAATTCTTTCCTTTCAGAATACTAGAGGCTTGCGCAGTAAGTTATATAAATCAGGGACCGTAAATAATGATTATTTTCGCTATTTTCAAATGAATAAATCATACACTTCCAATCAACATAGAACAAGCATGACTAGCACGTTTTTATCCTTTAAGGCTACACTATGAATATCCTTGATGATTTTTAATTTTTAATTGTTATTTATTGTTATATTATTTAATTGAAAAAAAGAAAAAAAGGCAACTAAGTCGGGTGTGTTTTCTTTGCGCTCGTCAAATAAACTAATATTTATCAAAATTCCTGTGCTCAAAGTCTTAAATTAAAGCTTAAAATTCTCGTGAACACGGAATACATTCGACGGCCCACACAACAATTTACACAACAATATCAATCTCCTAATTACTAAAAGTAAATTATTCGCGCCGACACAACCCAAAGGCAATACACAGTAGAAAGATAAAATCACTCAGAATAATTGTGCAAAACAGAAGTAAACGCACAAACAACAAACAACGATCCAGCACTCACACATACATATAATAACACAAAACCACTCAGCTGATCACAAGCTACACAAACAACAACATGTCCTCAGCCAAGCGCCTAAGGGAGAAAACTAATCCCGATCTTAAGGGAACTGATACTGCTCCAACCAAGCTGCTACAGGAGATCGACAAGCGACTATTGGAACTTCGGGAGGGCCTCTGCAATGAACTCCACGAACGTCTTCTCACGAGCTTGGAAGCTAGGTTCACGGCCGTCACCGAGGATTTCCATCGACTTTCCGAAAGGGTCAATCAGCTGGAAAATGATGTTGCCCCACTTAAGCAGCGGGTTTGCGATCTAGAGGCAAAACTTGCAACCAACTATGCAGCACAAGAGGTGGGTCCACTCAGGCAGCAGGTCTGCGATCTGGAAGCCAAGCTTGCTGCCAATTGCGCAGCACAGGAAGAAGCAGAGATTGCTTGCGATCTACGCTGGCATGGGGTTCCGCGTGTGGAAGACGAGAACCTCAAAACACTTTTCCATAAGCTATGTTTCTCACTTAACATTACACCACCACCGAAAATAAGATCGATTTTCCGCGTACGTACCCGCCAAGCGGTCAGCTCTATCGTGGATCCGGTAATTATTATTAGAATGGATCACGTGCGCGAAAAGGCATTATTGTTACGAGCAATTGGGTCATACCGGCGGACAACGAAAACACAATTAAGCTTAAAGCTTATAGGTCTTGACTCGCCTGCATTTATATACTTAAATGAACAGCTGACAAAACCAAAATATGAGTTGTTCAAAATTGCAATACGTCTCAAGAAGCAAAAGCGCCTAACAGCTGTTTTCACTCGGCGCGGAGAAGTATTTGTAAAGCTGAGTACAGGAGAGAATGCTTTGTGCGTGCAGACCGAAAGGGAGCTTTCAGAGATGACAGCTTCTACCAATCTGGCGGATAATATCGGTAGTAATTCATTTCGCGAGTAAATACACTTCTTTTAATAATAGTATATGTTCAATTAAGATACATTTTGTTAGATTTAAGAGTAGGGCCAGTCGCTTTAAATTTTCAAATTTTCACCGCTCCATGGGTTTAATAATTATTTATTTTAATTGCGTCCGCTGCTTATTTATTCTCATATTTATACAAAATGGGTGATCATTTGGACACACATCAATCGAATACGTTTTCCTTATTAAGAGTTCTTACGAAGCAGAGATCCGGCCTTAAAATCTGTCACATTAATGCGCAAAGTCTGACTAAGAAAATTGAAGAATTTAGATATTTGTTTGTAAATTCGTGCGTAGATGTTATATGTATTTCTGAAACAAGGTTTGTCCCGAATTTATGTGATATGTTAGTGTCGTGTGATGGATACAATCTTTTCGAGCAGATCGTGACAGTCACGGGGGAGGAGTCGCAATTTATGTCAGCAATAAATTAGCTACCAAGTCCATATGTAAACATCCCGAGAACAGTGCAATAGAATATGTATTTCTAGAAATTAGCAGCCGGAATAAATCTGAAAAAATATTAATTGGGTGTACTTATCGCCCTCATTTTAATGTCAACTACGATGATCTCATCAATTTGCTGTCAAATATCTCTGTTAATTACTGTAATATCATCTTAGCAGGTGATTTCAATAGTGATGTCCTAAGAGAAACCCATCTGAAAAATAGCATTGAATCACTAGGAATCAACCTGGTGAACTCATCCTTTCCAACACATTTTACCAAATCGCGCAACACACTGTTAGATTTATTTTTTGTGACCAACATTGGAAAAGTAGTTATCTATGACCAATTGATTGTGCCGTCCTTCTCTAAACATGACCTAATCTTCTTGACATATAACTTTGACTTGCCAGTTCTTGACAAAACAATAATATTTAGGGACTTTAAAAATATAGACTATGACCATCTAGGCGCGGAATTTGATTTGTGCAATTGGATCGATATTTATAGTTTACCATCAGTAGACCAACAAGTGACCTTTTTTCAAAATAATATCAGCTACCTTTATAACAAATTTGTGCCGGTACGAAGTAAAATCCTCCGGGCATCCGGAAAACCATGGTTTAACTCTGAAATCAAGACAGCCATCAAAAAGCGCAACGAGGCATATAACAAGTGGAAACGATACAAGACTCCAGCACTGTGTACCACTTTTAAAATGCTACGAAAGAATGTGACAAACCTAATCGATTCGGCCAAATCTAACTTTTACAGTCGCAAGTTTTATAATACAAAATCATCGACCGAAACATGGAAGGTAATAAAAAATTTAGAAATATCGAGAGCAAAAACTAGCCTTTTAGAAGATGTAGATGTAGATGCCTTGAATCGGCAGTTCACGGAATGCAATGTACCTGAAGTCACTGATAGGATATACCTTAACCAACAACAAGTACCTGAAAATATATGTGATAATAGATTTAGGTTTGTGTGTGTGAGTCAATGTGATGTCCTTGAATGTATTCTTAAAATTAAATCGAATGCTACCGGATTGGACGATGTTAACCCAAAATTTATAAAGATTTTACTCCCACGAATACTTGTATTTCTCACCCACATTTTTAATACTGCGATCATGACATCCGTGTTTCCAGACAGCTGGAAAGTTGCCAAGATTCACCCAATTCCAAAGAAAAATAAAGAATATAGGCCCATATCAATTCTCCCATACCTGTCAAAAATTTTCGAAAACCTAATGGCGGCACAAATAAATAACTTTATAATAGACAATAAAGTGCTCAATGATAAACAATCTGGCTTTAGAAGACACAGGAGCTGCACTTCCGCCATTTTAAAAATAGCAGAGGATATACGAGAACAAATAGATTCTTCCAATGTGACATTCTTAGTTTTACTTGATTATAGTAAGGCATTCGACACAGTAAATCACAATATTTTATGTGCGAAATTAAAAAATTTAAATAATTTTTCAACCACTGCAATTAAGCTAATGACTTCGTACCTGAGCAATCGTCGCCAATCAGTTGTATTGTCTAACATATTATCCTCGTTTGTGTTCCTTAACCGTGGTGTTCCGCAAGGTTCTGTTCTTGGTCCTCTGTTATTTACGTTATATATCAATGACCTTCCTAATTTCATATCTAACTGTGATATTCATATGTACGCTGATGACGTCCAGATGTATGTTACTCGTCCTCTTAATAGGATTCATGAGTGTGTAACTGTCTGTAATAGTGAACTTGTCCGTGTTAGTGAGTGGGCAAAAGGCAATGGCCTAGGTCTGAACGCTGCAAAATCCATGTGTCTGGTCATCCACAAAAAGCAAATTAAAATTGAAAACATACTACCTTTAAGTATTAATAATAGTTTTTTGAAATACGTGGATAATGCACCCAACCTAGGATTTATTTTTAACAGAACACTGTCCTGGAATGACCATATTTCAAGGGCAGTGGGTAAGACCTATGGCACACTAAGATCTCTGTCAATATCAAAACGTTTTCTTCCCACAAACATCCGTCTACTAATTGCAAAAACCTGTATAATTCCACAACTTTTCTATGGATTAGAAGTCTTTGCAAACTGTGACTCATGCAGCCTGAATAAACTTAGAGTAGCTGTGAACAATGTCGCTCGTTTTGTCTTTGATTTACGGAGGGCGGACCATGTTTCCAACTTTACATATAAAATCTTTGACCTTAGCTTAATGGATTGGATAAACCTTAGAGTACTACTTCTCCTACACAAAATTATTATTCATAAAGAACCATCCTACTTATACGAAAAATTACAATTTACAACATCACGAAGGGTAAACAATATCACTTCAGTCAGGCACAGGTCTCTGCTATCAGAAAGACAATTTTTTGTATATTCTATTCGACTATGGAATCAGCTACCTAATAGCATCAAAAATATAAGCAGCACAACGCATTTTAAATTAAAATTGATCTCACACCTTAAAAGTTAAAATCCTTTAAACCCTTAAAAATTATTTCATAATAACCAAAACTAATAAATTTAAAGCGACCTAAATATTAAATATTAAGTATAAGTACTGTATTAGCTAATAAGTTTAAATATGTTTACCTTAATTGAAACGTTTTTTGTGACTAGCGCATTAATAATAAGCTCGAAGCTTGTAGCGTTGGGATGACTTATAAAATAAATAAATTAAATTATATTTATTCTCTATTGTTAAAACTCAAACCAAGCAACATCTTTTAATCCATTAAGGATAGTAGTTATA
>JAWNOE010000013.1:0-50000 GCA_035046095.1 Drosophila pseudotakahashii
TTTTTAGTTTTCCAAAATCTTTAATGGTGTGGGCGCCAGACACCTTTCAAAAAATGGTGTAGGGCGATTGAGGGCGTTAGAGGGGGCGTGGCACCATTTTGAAATAAACTTGCGCTGCGTAGGAACTCCAAGAATATGCATGCAAAATGCCAATCCTCTAGCTTTTATAGTTTCCGAGATCTCAGCGTTCATACGGACGGACAGACGGACAGACGGACATGGCTAGTTCGACTCGGCTAGTGATCCTGATCAAGAATATATATACTTTATAGGGTCGGAAAAGCTTCCTTCTCCCTGTTACATACTTTTGCACGAATACAATATACCCTTTTACTCTACGAGTAACGGGTATAAAAACCCAATAACTTACTATTTTGAGAAAAACATCTTGGTCGCCTCACGCGGGAATCGAACCGCTTAACCGGCTTAACGGGGCCATTCTCCTTTCGACTCGGTTAAACGCACTTCTTCCTGAAATAAAAATTGAATTTGTAAAACTATCCAGTTTAGACTTAGATAAACATTTTACCTGGAGCATTTGTAGCAACAAAAATTGCATCCAAATTGTATGCCTTAAAATGTTGCACTGCATAGGAAATAACCTTCCCATACCTGGGATTTTCAACGGAGCCACCATCAAAAGTTATTACAACCTCAGGCTTGACTTGTCATTCATCGGTTTTGGCTAGGTCTTGAAAGGACTCAAGATTAAAAATACTGTCAAAATCTTTGGCATGAGTTTCTGCGGTAGATGACGAGTGCTTCCCACTCCTTATTCTTATAAATGTGGGCCAGAATAACCTACATCTTTCGGGTCTCCTATTTTTCCAGGACTTATAATTACCCCAGCATAAACTGATGGAATTAGCTTATGCCTTGGGGCAACTACCCAATCGTGATCTGGCAGCTTGATCTTGTACAAAGGTGCTTGCTTATTTGCAGCAGTCAATTGGCACCCTAGCCTTGTCATCTTGGGATAAAAAAAAAACTTGAGCTGGGCCGAGAACAGACGCAAGGCTTTCCAGATATTTGATGGATGCTGTAGCGGAATGCCCATCTACATGCTGCTTGTGATAATCTGTCTGGGCTCGACAAAGCTTTACCGGTACCCTGCTCACATGGCGTCTTCCTTCAATTGAGGTTGATCGCCTAGGCAATAGTCTTAAATAGGTTGAGCTTCTGGACAAAAAAAGGCCTTGCTTTTTAAGCTCTTCATGGAGATCAGTCAAGGTTTTAACAGTCCTGATGAGGTTAGTGCGCCTCCTTTCATCAGCTGCACTGCCAAACATGGCTATCTCCAAAATAGTTTTATGGAGAAGCGGTTGGTCGTCTTCAATCGCGGGTCTGCCGGCTGAAGACCTTTGGTTCCAGAGACTTCGAGCATCTGGAATTTCTTCAAATAGTGTACTCAGTTTCGCTTTCTTAGTCAACCTATATTTATGTTGAGTTTCTGAAATTTGTTGCTTGCGCTATCCTTGTTTCATTTATAATTTCTTGCTTAGTTTTGGCAAGCTCTTTTTCTATTTCGCTACACATTGTTGTACTATTTGCCTGCGATAATACTGATGCTTTTTGAGTTAAGGATATAATATTTTCCTTTGATTTTCGTTGCGCAGGCTTTGGGTAGCTTCTTTTGCTGCTGACGTATGTTTTCGTCTCTTCATCTGCAAAATAAAAGTATCTAAGTGATTATGCTTGTTTCTTAACTAATATTAAATTTTTTTAGTTATTTATTATTTACTTACCATGCTCAGACCTAATATCGATGGAATTCCTTTTGGAATCGATCGATAATTGTGGAATTTAATTTTGATCTAAATTTTAAAAGTCCAATGTGATTTGGTGATTTGCCCCTAAACAAAACTAAAATGTTATTTATTAACTACTTAACTACTTATTAACTACTCAGACCTTAGATCGATCGAATTTTCTGTATGTTGGATCGCTGATTGAAGAAAATCTTTTTTAGAAGTACATATAGTCTGTAAATATTTTAAAAATGTAGGTATACTAATATGACCACAAAAATGCAAAGCATGTGTTTGGAGTCACGTTAAATCGCAAATATTTTTGTTTCATTTTTACAATGCTGCTAATGCACATGCATTGAAAAACCAAGTTCATAGATTTAATGTATCGTACATACCCTTGAAGCATTCATGAAAATTACATTGTTTTGATTTTGTTTTGGTGCACCTGCTTTTCATAGCTTTTTATTAGGTCACTTATGTATTTGTGACACTCTTTTTGTTATTTTTTTGCGGTTTCCTATATTGCAGTGGCATCTTTTTGACAATCTGACGGTTGTCAAGATTAAAAAAATGTTTGAAAGAGGGCATTTAATTCAGATGCCATTGTGAAACACCTGAGCACATTTGTCACAGCCAAACTTTTTAAACAGATTCCGGTGAATCCCATACGCGAACAACAAACAGCTGTTTTTCGATATACAACTGGTAGAATATGTATATCGACTTAACTATAGGGTTGCATTCGATACTTTTTACCGTAATAATTGATGGAAAATACATTTTTGAATAAATTCTTAAAATAAGAAGAGAGAACGCTATAGTCGGGTGCCCCAACTATAGGTCAGTCGAACCCCACCCCGCATTACACCGATAAGGTAAATTTTTTTTTCAAAATTTCGTGCTAATTTGGTGCTGATTTCGGGCCTTATTCGCGAAAAACATTTTTTCAAATACCCGAAATGCGGGGTGTATAACGGCAAACGGCCTACCCCCCCGCATCAAGTTCTGACTAGATGAAAATGAAGTACCACATAATTTCGTGTTAATTTTGTGCCGGCGAAATCCAAAAGCTCGACTTTCGTGCTCAACGGGAAAATTTTAATACCCTTGCAGAGGGTATTATGATTTCAGTCAGAAGTTTGCAACGCAGTGAAGGAGATGTTTCCGACCCCATAAAGTATATATATTCTTGATTAGCATCACTAGACGAGTCGATCTAGCCATGTCCGTCTGTCCGCCTGTCAGTCTGTTTCTACGCAAACTAGTCTCTCAGTTTTTAAGCTATCGGGATTAAACTTTCCCAAAAGCCTTATTTCTATTGCAGGTAGTATATAAGTCGGAACCGACCGGATCGGACAACTTCCATAGGAAGGATCGAAAAAAAAAACGTAAAAAAATTCTAGCTTCAATGTTTTTTGAAATATTACCTTCTACTTTTGGGAATACTAGTTTTTAAATATTTCTAAATTTCGAATAAAATTTCTAAAAAATCGGATGACTATATCATATATCTGCAATAGGAACGGTCGGAAAATTAAATGGAAATTAATAGGAAAAAAATCTTTGTTGACTTTTATTACATTCTCTTCTCCGCTGGGATATGGCTTTTCTTTAACGTTTCAAAATTTCGTATTAAATTTATAAAAAATTCGGACGGCTATAGTATATAGCTGCCATAGGAAGGATCCAAAAATAAATGCCAAAGTAATACGAAAGCAGCTGGAAATGCTCTCTAGGCTTCTAGGACGAGACATAAGAGACAGGGGATCCCGAAAAAAAAAACGAGATCATACGGTATCACAACGGACCCACAGAGGTCTAAGTGTGCCAGACGATAGTCTGGCAGCCGTTCGTACCTACCTATCTACCTACGAAAGCAGCTAAAATTTGTATTGTTGTAACATATACGCAAATTAATTGAACTTTAATGTTTTTGTAAATGAATAGGAATGATCTGCAAGGGTATATAAGCTTCGGCTGGCCGAAGCTAGCTTCCTTTCTTGTTTTTTTTAAATTCTTTCTTTTGCCATTTCTTTTGAGAAGTGCAAGTAATTATCTTTAGAAATTAAGATTCAATTTTGTAACAACATATTATATTTCGGCATAATGTGATCGGCGATGTCCCTGGGATATCAGAGAAATTATTGGCTGCGTTCAGCAGAACAACATGATCACTGATCACTGATGGATTTCTTACGATAGTTCTGCTGAACGCACATGATCACTGATCATGATGCAAGAATGCAAGCGTAAAAAAAGTACGCTACCTTTTCTTGATACATGATACATAGCTGTTGGCGTGTATCGATAGGCGAAATATCGAGTAGAATGGACATAAGAAGAAGAATGTAAACAAAGGCAAATATAAATGAAAAACCATGAATTCGATTGAATCTATTGTCATTTTGCAAGAATTCTTTGATTTTGATGTGGCTACCAATGCAGTGTGCAATGCTGTAATTGCGGCGGTGGACGATATAGATTTAACAACTCGCCTTTTTAAGAAAAAGAGGCGCTGTGTAAAATCAAAAAATGTTTACGAAGAGACTGTCCAAAGGTACCGCTTGGACCAATTTAAGGAACATTTTAGAATGTCTCGTGCAGTTTTTGAGGTAATATACCCATTTCAAATTCCAAATCCTTTATTAATTAATCTTTTTATTTACAGTCGCTTCTTTTGGCAGTAGCACCTAAAATCGAAGCTCTGAAGGAACCTATTGTCCACGTTTGTTTGGAGAAAAAACTTCTGTTCACGATTTGGATATTGGCCAAGCAGGAATCCTTCTTGGCTGTTGGCGATCGATTCAACATAGCCAAGAGTTCCGGTCACATAATATTTAAATTTATTGTTTACATTCTTGCTGGACTTGCAAACGCATATATAAAGTGGCCCTCCACTGCTGCGCAAGTAGCAACAGCTAGAATATTTGTGGAAAAATCTGGAGGAATTCCAGGTGTAATAGGAGCTATAGACGGCTGCCATATACCTATAAAGCAACCTGTAGGAAATGCTCGAGACTTCTATAATAGAAAGCAAGTTCATTCTATAATCCTTCAGGGCATATGTGACAGTACTGGTCGCTTTATAGATGTTTTTGTTGGACAACCAGGCAGAATGCACGATGCACGAGTGTTTAAATCATGCCCACAGTTTTCCAAGCTGGCAAATCAGGAAAATCCGCTTCTTTCTGAGGACAGGCATTTAATAGGCGACTCTGCTTACCCATTAAGTAAATTTTTGTTAACACCTTACAGAGATAATGGACATTTAAGGTTGAAGTATTTGGAAATTAAATCTCCTAGTTTTGGAAACTACATTATTTTGGCGTCATGCATGTTGCACAATTTTATTTTGATCAATGGTGATGAAGAAGACTGGGATATTTTCGAAGACAACAATGAGGAAATAGTGACTTGTAATTGGTCAACAGAATCGGAAAGACAATTATCTGAGGCGATTATAAAAAGAGATAATATTAAAAATATGTTACAATAAGCTTTTTTAATAAAAACACGTTATAAAGTATATTTTGTTTTCATTTAATGAGATCTCTTATAACTATAACTATGTATTTATTTTCACTTCTTCATTATGCTATAACCATGTTTTTATTTTTATTTACTTGTTCATTTTGCTTAAAAATTCTTTTAGGAGATCGTTCCGCTCAGCCTGCAGCCTATTGCTTTCCTCCATTACGGCGGTCAGCTTTTTAAGCTCCTCTACTTTTCCGCTCTCTGCCTCCAGCGCCTTCTTCTTTTGGTAGTACTGGCCCTTCTGGACTCTGGCCTTTCGCTTGCGGCTCCCACCTTCCTTGTCGCCTTCACCAGACTCGAGCGTTTCTGCTCCGCAGGACGTTGTGGGAGTGGCGCAGGACGATTCCATTTCTTCATAGTACCCCTCCAAGTACTCTGTGTATCCCAACAGCTGCTCCTCGTTCTCCTCCTCGGTCATATTTGTTGCCAAGGTGCGGGCACCGTTCATGGCCAAATCATTCTCGAAAATGGCTTCCATTTCGGAGAAGAACTCCCACTTCGAGGCACTTTGGCCCGTGCTGCGATTTTTCACCTTTATGTTGTCGTACGTTTTTTTTAGGTTCCTAAACTTCCTATCCAACTTATCTGGGTCCAGGTCGGTTACACCGTGGCCCTCCATTGCTTGTTGTATGTCGCGCCAGACATGTTTATTTTTTATTTTGGGGTTCCTGAAGTCTTCTTTTTTTTCAAAATACAAAGCTAAAAGAAGCTTTGTGACCCCAGTTGTCCAGATTTTGATTTCCGCTGTGTAATATTAAAAAGGCTAATTAGATATTCCTTATTAAAGAAAATATACGTACTATCCATTTCAGTAAAGCAAAAGAACAGCTGTTTTTGGCGGGGTGCATCGATACCGATAGGTTCAAGCCGATTACTTTTATAGCATGGTTATGTATCATGAGCGTTCAGCAGAACACACTTGATCACTGATTACTGATCCATCAGTGATCAGTGATCATGTTGTTCTGCTGAACGCAGCCATTGTCTTTCTTTTTCGAAATCACTTAACAGTGTTTATAAACACGCGGATAAGCTAAAACTTCGAAATTAAAGCGTGATTTGGGCATCGCATAAACGCATTAATTGTCGGCACTGCCAACCCCGATAAAATTCATAGACGTAAGAATTATTCGTTAAGAATTAGATAATGCATCCATAAAAACCCGGTCACACTAAAATAAAGGTAAGCAATAGCGCTCTCCATGTCGTAAGAATATTTTCTTAAAACTCGGCCTTTTACCGATCAAGGGTGCTTACTGTGTCTTACCCCAGTGAAAGTTTTGTTGTGGAATCGTTAACCAACTTATGTGATCACCGTGCATTTTGAATGGCGTCTTTAAGGTATGTTTATAATAATGTTATATATTGACCATAATCATTGAATATTAAGATGATTGACAACGCATTGATAGATGAAACAGGATCTAAGGATTCGCCAGACGATACCATCTCAACAAAAGCAAGAGCAGTTGGAAGGCCAAAGCGCTGCGACGGCAAACTTGTTTCAAAGAACAGCAGTCTGTGGGACACTATATGCAACAGCTTAGATCAAAAGAAAAAAATTGAAAAGCAAACTCCACCTTCCGGACTTGCACTGTATTTTTTTGCACTAAGGAATATTTTTCAACGAACCAAGAGCCGAAAAAGCAAAACGTATATCAAAATTTGTATTCAATAGATTGTGATTGTAGATTGTGTCTTAATAAAAAGTCTTAAGAAGTGCTCGACACCACTACTTCCAGTTTGGATGGGTCCCCAGCGGGAAAGTTCCTCTGGAAAATATGTAATTTTCATTAGGTTTCTCCATACAAGCGGAAGGGAAAAAACCTCCTTACCCCCTTACATTTCTTCCATCTCTCCTTTCAAAATACACGGGGGTGACACAAAAAAGTGAGGGGTAAATGAGGTTTCTATGTAGACCTCTGGCAGTAGAATGCAGGGCAAAAACCATTGGTTTTTCTCCTCCCCGAAAACTAGGTTTTCCACATGTACTCAGTTTTGGTTTTCCTCTACCTGCAATATTTGGTTTTCCACACGCTTGCAGTTTTGGTTTTCCACTGCTTTGCAGTATCTGATTTCCCACAATAAAAATACATATTTTCATGTAATATTTGTACGTGTATTTATTAATAATATTTGCAGTAGAAGCATTTGAATTAAAATTTGTTAATGTCTGAAGCATTCCCGGTTTTCGCTTGGCCGAATGGAGGTCTTAGGTATCCATGTCTTGTAAGGCTGTCTTCTGAAAATATAAAAAATAATTGAGATATGAATGTAAGACTGGGAATAATAATAAGAGTAATTACCATTATTACATCTGCGTACAATATTAAGGGATATCTCCAGAAATTATGCCATGGCCGATCATTTACCCTCTGATCAGCTGTTTTATGTCGGGTATCTACAACAAAAACTATGAGAAGAAAAAATCAAATATGGCAAATGCAGGCGCAACAGTTCTGGTCCCAAGAAGTCTCAATCGGCCTGGCTGAAATAAATGTAATATTTTGATTACATATGTTAAATAACTAAGTTTATACAACCATTTAATGTACACCGCACATCATTTACCACAGGTGAAGATTAAAAACTTTTTAAGTGCCACTGAAATGCAGAATTTGTGTTGAAAATAGCATCTGGAGGTGAATATATTTATAAATGGCGAAAACTATCTTTGGTACTATCCTCTGTAACGCTGAAATAAAGATTATTAAACGACAACATTTATTTTATCACTCACCTTTTTCTTGTTTTTTAGAATTAACTGAAATTTTTTCACTTTTTTCACGAAATTTTATACTGATGTGACCGCACATCATATATTTGATAATACCAACATTCCGAGGAAAGATAATAGTCGGTCATAATTTCGTTGCATCTTGAGGTCACACTTTGCCCGCGAATAAATATTTCGTTTTAATAATATTTTTCAGGGACCGTAATCATTAAAGGTTACGTATATTAAAGGTATATTAGGTATTTTTCGCCCATTCAGTGTACTACCAAACGAAGTTTTATTATTTAACAACACTTAGAAAATGGCGTAAAAATGTTAAAAATCAATAATTGATTTCTATGTAAGTTAATGGAAATCCTTTATAAATTTGATCGTCTGACCGTGGCTTTACTCTACAATTTTTTTTAATTTCATTATCCTAATTATTATTATGTGTATTATTTCTTGAATATTTATGAATATTTTACGAAATCCAGTTTGTAGCTTTGGGGTCGCGTATCATGGATTTGAAATCAAATTGGCACACAATCTCATTCAAGCCGTGTGATTATCACACTGTGATATCTGAGTTTTGTTTTTGAGTAAAATAAATGAAAATCATCAATAATTATTATGGTTACAATAATTATTATTAAATTTCATTTATTAAATAACAACAATTAATATCTTTTTTACGTTTTTAAAAATTATAAACAAATAAATATAAATGTGAGAACAATATTATAAGTAGCTGATTTTTTTGTTAAAAATATTACAATCGGGATGACACAGAAATCACACAGCGCATAAGTGGCCTGAAATTGATGCTATTCAGAAACCCACCCTATTTAGCGCTCCGAATTTATCTATCCCCTCACCACTGCCTGCTAGAAAAAATAGGATTTCCAGTACACTAAAAACCAACTTCTCACTTTCCCGCTGGGAATGCTTCAGTCGTAACATTGCTTATTGATTATTAAAATTTATAAAGGTAATGGAAAATCCGTAATGTGTATTTTCTAAAGCTGAATCTGTAAGAAGAGCCCATTTACCATTAAATTCCAATATTCTATTTTTATTATTATTATTTTTATTATTTTAGATTTCAAAAATTCACTGTTGGCATATCTTTCTCATGTAATAATTAATAATGAAATCCAAGTAACAAGAAGCAAATCTTTTTAGCTGCAGGAAAGCTTAGAGCTTTTTAACAGGTTAAACCTCCTTTAGCAGTTTAAAATTTTCTTTATGTAGCTTTAAATCAATTCCTAACTATCTAAGAAAATCTTCACAACATTACCTAGCTATAGATTCCCAATACTTCAAAAGATTTAAAAGAACGAGCGAACCATTTTGTAAGAATAGGAATGACTTTGCGACATTTTTTATCGTAAGACTTATGGTAGTTCATTTGAACCGATCAGCCTTTTATAGCTCATTTGAAAGGTAATTCGTTTCTTTATGGCATTTCCTATTAAAGATAGTGCCTTACATAGTCAATAAATATGTATATTGAAGCAAACAAAAAAATAACATATGTACAATGCAATTTAAGAATTATCTTGATTTCGTATATAAAATTTATGAACATATCACAGCAGGCCTATCCTTTTTCCTTTCTAAAGAAAACCTATTTTTCTGACTTTTATTTAACAGTAGTTTTTCAGAAACCCTTTTAGGTGACTGTTAACTTAAAAGGGTCTCACCGAGGGGTTACTGAAAGACCGATTGATTTGTTCGGTTGAGCCGAACGGTCGGACCGAAACCGGCAAGCAAAACAAAAATAGGGTTCCGCTCAGAGAGAGATTTTGTGAGCAACATTACCCAGCGGCGAACATGTGAATGGGGTCTGGAGAAAAAATGCATTACAAGTGTAGAAAAAGTAATCAATTACGATCGCTGTTTTTCGACAGTGAAGTTGTAATCAGAGCTCCTATGACTTCGTTTTTTTGTTCGTTAACGATTTCCCTTCGTCAAATATCACAAACACACATACAAATTATTGTCTATGTGTTAGTTTTTCGTTTCCCCTCCGTCACGTTTAAGCTTCGGAACTTTAATAATGACAACATTAATTTTGAGTATAGTTTAACGAACTAAAAAAAGCACAGACAATGACCGAGCGGTTAGCCTTTCCATTCATTATGCAGTAATACCCATGTTCAATTCCTACTTGTGGAAAGAATATTTTTCTTTATTCCAAATGAACAGCATTACAACGCAGTATACGTTTTTCAAATTGTATGTTGAATGTTCTCTAGTCTGTCTACATTTTGCATTACAATTTTGGAAAAGTATTATGAATTCGTAATGGAGACCTAAAGGTGATTAGCATACTTTTCCTCAAAAGGACCTCAAAGTTCGAAAAGTGCTGAAATTGGCCAACTTTCCAGAGATCTCAGAGGCAAACGGATGCATGGTTTGATTCGATGTTAAAGTTTTTTAAAAGATACACTCTTTATCTTTTAAATTTTTTTTAAGTCAGAAACAAATTCTAGAAAACATAGTCAAAAAACATAAAAGTATACAGCTGCGGTCAAAATAGTAGTAGTGTTGCCGCCCTGTGTTTTTAAAAGTTTGATTTTGATCTAAACCCAATAGAAGATCTTTGGGGAATATTATCCAACAAATTTTACAAGAAAGGACGCTAGTTTGACACTTTAATGGACCTCAAAAAGGCATTAATCCAGGAATGGGATCAATTGAATCCCACAACTCTACAAAATTTGGCAACTTCAATGCCTAACCGGATTAATCAAGTTTTTATTAAAAAAGGGAAACATATTAATTATTAGAAAGTTAACAAAAGAATTAAAAAAAAAAATTTGAACAGTATTTTGAATTTTTATTTAATATGCACATATACTTATTGCATATGAAGTAAACGTTGTTTATTACATTTTAAGTTACCCTAAAAGTTTACGGAAACAATATTGTTATTTTTTTGTTAATATGCATTCAAAGGATATAAATAAAATTTATTCCAAAACATTATCCTTGTTTGGAACTGTTTTTCTTCGCTTAGTTTCAATGCTCATATACTTCTTTCCCTGAGGTACATATAAAACTTGGATCGGGCATAACTTTTTAACTATTGGTCCGATTTGATAAATTTCTTCTACATTTCGATAGGTATTTATAAACACAGTAAAACTGCTTACTTACTATTCCAAAATCTTTAAAGGTGTGCGCGCCAGACACAGTCACACACACACATAAAATCGTTTAAGGCGATTGTGGGAGTTAGAGGGGGCGTGGCGCTCGTCTGAAATAAACTTGCGCTGCGTAGGAAGCCCAAGAATTTGTGGTTTTAATCCCAAATTTCTAGCTTTTTTAGTTTCCGAGATCTCAGCGTTCATACGGACGGACAGACGGACAGACGGACATGGCTATATCGACTCGGCTTGTGATCCTGATCAAGAATATATATATACTTTATAGGGTCGGAAACGCTTCCTTCTCCCTGTTACATACTTTTGCACGAATACAATATACCCTTTTACTCTACGAGTAACGAGGTATAAAAAATGCAATTAGTGGTAACTTTATCTGCTAGCTAAATAAACAAGAAATTAAGCTAACTTCGGATCGCCGAAGCTTATATACCCTTGCAGATCATTCCTATTAAATAAAAAAACTTCTGCAAGGGTATAAAAAAAGCAATTAGTTGTAAACTTGTCCGTTAGCTGCAGTAAAAGTATTGAGTCTAATGCAGCGTTCTGAATTGGAGTGCCGAATGTTTAGTATTGATTAAGGGGACACTAAACACTAAAGAAATTTAACTTCGGCAAGCGGAAGTTTATATACCCTTGTAGTTAAAATAAATAATTGAAGTTTTATGCTCGTTTGATCGGTGCTGTTCCAGGGAATCCAGATATATTATTGCCAATTTAAAATTTTATTTTTAAATTTAAAATTTTATTTTAAAATGGTCAGAAATCAAAATTTGAATGTTTTTTCAAATATTTTTTCGATTATTCCATGGAAGCAATAAGATATAGTGGTCCTATCCCGTTCGTTGCAATAGGAAGGAGACTTTTAGGAAAGTTTCATCGCGATAAGTCTTAAGCTGATAGACGGACATGGCCAGATAGACTCAGCTATTGGTGCTGATCAAGCACTCAGAAAATTATTTTTCTTAAATGTAGAAAAACAAAATTTTTCTGTGCTTTAGAAAAAAATTTCTATAAAGAGAAAATAATTTCTAAACTTTAGAAAAATTCTCCATTAAACGATTTTTTGTAGAATTCTTTTTCTAAAATGTAGAAAAATACATTTTTTTCTAAAATATAAGGTTTTTTTTCTAATCTTCCTTTCTATATTTGAGGGTTAAAATCGCAATTGATTTTAGAAAAAAGAAGACTACATTTTTCTAAAAATAAAAAAAAATCGTTATTAACATTAGACAAATTCTTACATAGTAGAAATATTTTTTTCTAAAAAACAGAAAACAAATTTTGAAAATTTTTCTAACGTTTAGAAATTTTTTTTCTAAAATCGAAGAAAATTTCCTTTAGTGGTAGCCTAGGGGTCTAACGCGTGCGTGCATGAATATGTTATACAAGCTTAGAACCGCAAGTGTGAGTTCATTCCCACATCGAGGCGAAAATGTATAGGTGCCTTTTTTTTTTAATGCGTAATATTTACATATTAATAAAAATTGATTTTTTTTTTTTTTTACTTTGTATAATTATATTTTGATAAAAATGATGTTTAAGTTATTCAAATTTGAAACAATTATTTACGGCTACTATCATGCGCGGATCCACGGGGGGTGATACGGGTGATATATCACACCCCACTCGGGTGAAAATTGAAAGAAAATTGGTATTCAAAAAGTATGCAACAAAAAATTTGTTCTAATATCACCCCCCACAACAAAATCCTAGATTCGCCACTGGCTACTATTGTACCATAATAAAATATATATTTGTTTATAAATATTAATGTTAATCAATAATTATTAACAAACACAATTAAATAAACATCTAGTGGGGAATAACGAGAAGAGAGTCAGATCAATTTGACTAAAAGTAAGAGAACAAAATGTGAATAGACTTTGTACAGCGCCTCACGTGATGCTTCCGTGGCGCAGCTGGCAGAGTGCTTGACTGCCAACTGTGAGGCAAGCGGTTCGATTCCCGCGTGAGGCGACCAAGATGTTTTTCTCAAAATAGTAAGTTATTGGGTTTTTATATGTATAATTTGTAATTTGTATACTCATTTCAGTTATAATTACAGGTCCAATTTGAAACTTAAAGTGCATGTACATAATAAACATATACATCACCCACCCATGTGCTCAGTTAAAGGAAATTAAAATAAGATGACAAACAAGAACGAAAAACAACAACAACACAAGGGGGACGTAAAGTCACAGAAACAACCGGCATAGTTCGTTCCGATTGCCAAAGCAAGATTTTTGTATTTTCTAGAAAAATATTTTTCTATATTTAAAAAAAAACAGTATTTCTATTTCTATAGTAAAAATTTCTAAATTGCAGATTTGTATACCCGTTACTCGTAGAGTAAAAGGGTATATTGTATTCGTGCAAAAGTATGTAACAGGAGAAGGAAGCTTTTCCGACCCTATAGAGTATATATATATTCTTGATCAGGATCACAAGCCGAGTCGATATAGCCATGTCCGTCTGTCCGTCCGTATGAACGCTGAGATCTCGGAAACTAAAAAAGCTAGAAATTTGGGATTACCCACACATATTCTTTGGCTTCCTACGCAGCGCAAGTTTGTTTCAGCCGGGGGCCACGCCCCCTCTAACGCCCACAATCGCCTTACGCCCACAATAAACGAGTTTAAAATATGTCTGGCGCCCACACCTTTAAAGATTTTGGAAAAGTAAAAATGCAGTTTTATTGCATTTATCAATACCTATCGAAATGTAGAAGACATACTTTTCCTCAAAAGGACCTCAAAGTTCGAAAAGTGCTGAAATTGGCCAACTTTCCAGAGATCTCAGAGGCAAACGGATGCATGGTTTGATTCGATGTTAAAGTTTTTTAAAAGATACACTCTTTATCTTTTAAATTTTTTTTAAGTCAGAAACAAATTCTAGAAAACATAGTCAAAAAACATAAAAGTATACAGCTGCGGTCAAAATAGTAGTAGTGTTGCCGCCCTGTGTTTTTAAAAGTTTGATTTTGATCTAAACCCAATAGAAGATCTTTGGGGAATATTATCCAACAAATTTTACAAGAAAGGACGCTAGTTTGACACTTTAATGGACCTCAAAAAGGCATTAATCCAGGAATGGGATCAATTGAATCCCACAACTCTACAAAATTTGGCAACTTCAATGCCTAACCGGATTAATCAAGTTTTTATTAAAAAAGGGAAACATATTAATTATTAGAAAGTTAACAAAAGAATTAAAAAAAAAAATTTGAACAGTATTTTGAATTTTTATTTAATATGCACATATACTTATTGCATATGAAGTAAACGTTGTTTATTACATTTTAAGTTACCCTAAAAGTTTACGGAAACAATATTGTTATTTTTTTGTTAATATGCATTCAAAGGATATAAATAAAATTTATTCCAAAACATTATCCTTGTTTGGAACTGTTTTTCTTCGCTTAGTTTCAATGCTCATATACTTCTTTCCCTGAGGTACATATAAAACTTGGATCGGGCATAACTTTTTAACTATTGGTCCGATTTGATAAATTTCTTCTACATTTCGATAGGTATTTATAAACACAGTAAAACTGCTTACTTACTATTCCAAAATCTTTAAAGGTGTGCGCGCCAGACACAGTCACACACACACATAAAATCGTTTAAGGCGATTGTGGGAGTTAGAGGGGGCGTGGCGCTCGTCTGAAATAAACTTGCGCTGCGTAGGAAGCCCAAGAATTTGTGGTTTTAATCCCAAATTTCTAGCTTTTTTAGTTTCCGAGATCTCAGCGTTCATACGGACGGACAGACGGACAGACGGACATGGCTATATCGACTCGGCTTGTGATCCTGATCAAGAATATATATATACTTTATAGGGTCGGAAACGCTTCCTTCTCCCTGTTACATACTTTTGCACGAATACAATATACCCTTTTACTCTACGAGTAACGAGGTATAAAAAATGCAATTAGTGGTAACTTTATCTGCTAGCTAAATAAACAAGAAATTAAGCTAACTTCGGATCGCCGAAGCTTATATACCCTTGCAGATCATTCCTATTAAATAAAAAAACTTCTGCAAGGGTATAAAAAAAGCAATTAGTTGTAAACTTGTCCGTTAGCTGCAGTAAAAGTATTGAGTCTAATGCAGCGTTCTGAATTGGAGTGCCGAATGTTTAGTATTGATTAAGGGGACACTAAACACTAAAGAAATTTAACTTCGGCAAGCGGAAGTTTATATACCCTTGTAGTTAAAATAAATAATTGAAGTTTTATGCTCGTTTGATCGGTGCTGTTCCAGGGAATCCAGATATATTATTGCCAATTTAAAATTTTATTTTTAAATTTAAAATTTTATTTTAAAATGGTCAGAAATCAAAATTTGAATGTTTTTTCAAATATTTTTTCGATTATTCCATGGAAGCAATAAGATATAGTGGTCCTATCCCGTTCGTTGCAATAGGAAGGAGACTTTTAGGAAAGTTTCATCGCGATAAGTCTTAAGCTGATAGACGGACATGGCCAGATAGACTCAGCTATTGGTGCTGATCAAGCACTCAGAAAATTATTTTTCTTAAATGTAGAAAAACAAAATTTTTCTGTGCTTTAGAAAAAAATTTCTATAAAGAGAAAATAATTTCTAAACTTTAGAAAAATTCTCCATTAAACGATTTTTTGTAGAATTCTTTTTCTAAAATGTAGAAAAATACATTTTTTTCTAAAATATAAGGTTTTTTTTCTAATCTTCCTTTCTATATTTGAGGGTTAAAATCGCAATTGATTTTAGAAAAAAGAAGACTACATTTTTCTAAAAATAAAAAAAAATCGTTATTAACATTAGACAAATTCTTACATAGTAGAAATATTTTTTTCTAAAAAACAGAAAACAAATTTTGAAAATTTTTCTAACGTTTAGAAATTTTTTTTCTAAAATCGAAGAAAATTTCCTTTAGTGGTAGCCTAGGGGTCTAACGCGTGCGTGCATGAATATGTTATACAAGCTTAGAACCGCAAGTGTGAGTTCATTCCCACATCGAGGCGAAAATGTATAGGTGCCTTTTTTTTTTTAATGCGTAATATTTACATATTAATAAAAATTGATTTTTTTTTTTTTTTACTTTGTATAATTATATTTTGATAAAAATGATGTTTAAGTTATTCAAATTTGAAACAATTATTTACGGCTACTATCATGCGCGGATCCACGGGGGGTGATACGGGTGATATATCACACCCCACTCGGGTGAAAATTGAAAGAAAATTGGTATTCAAAAAGTATGCAACAAAAAATTTGTTCTAATATCACCCCCCACAACAAAATCCTAGATTCGCCACTGGCTACTATTGTACCATAATAAAATATATATTTGTTTATAAATATTAATGTTAATCAATAATTATTAACAAACACAATTAAATAAACATCTAGTGGGGAATAACGAGAAGAGAGTCAGATCAATTTGACTAAAAGTAAGAGAACAAAATGTGAATAGACTTTGTACAGCGCCTCACGTGATGCTTCCGTGGCGCAGCTGGCAGAGTGCTTGACTGCCAACTGTGAGGCAAGCGGTTCGATTCCCGCGTGAGGCGACCAAGATGTTTTTCTCAAAATAGTAAGTTATTGGGTTTTTATATGTATAATTTGTAATTTGTATACTCATTTCAGTTATAATTACAGGTCCAATTTGAAACTTAAAGTGCATGTACATAATAAACATATACATCACCCACCCATGTGCTCAGTTAAAGGAAATTAAAATAAGATGACAAACAAGAACGAAAAACAACAACAACACAAGGGGGACGTAAAGTCACAGAAACAACCGGCATAGTTCGTTCCGATTGCCAAAGCAAGATTTTTGTATTTTCTAGAAAAATATTTTTCTATATTTAAAAAAAAACAGTATTTCTATTTCTATAGTAAAAATTTCTAAATTGCAGATTTGTATACCCGTTACTCGTAGAGTAAAAGGGTATATTGTATTCGTGCAAAAGTATGTAACAGGAGAAGGAAGCTTTTCCGACCCTATAGAGTATATATATATTCTTGATCAGGATCACAAGCCGAGTCGATATAGCCATGTCCGTCTGTCCGTCCGTATGAACGCTGAGATCTCGGAAACTAAAAAAGCTAGAAATTTGGGATTACCCACACATATTCTTTGGCTTCCTACGCAGCGCAAGTTTGTTTCAGCCGGGGGCCACGCCCCCTCTAACGCCCACAATCGCCTTACGCCCACAATAAACGAGTTTAAAATATGTCTGGCGCCCACACCTTTAAAGATTTTGGAAAAGTAAAAATGCAGTTTTATTGCATTTATCAATACCTATCGAAATGTAGAAGAAATTTTTCAAATCGGACCATTCGTTAAAAAGTTATGCCAGGTTAAAAATTTTCTATCTCCATCTCCCTCGCACTCACTTTGGCTGAGTAACGGGTATCTGATAGTCGGGGCACCCGACTATAGCGTTCTCTCTTGTTTATTGTGGCAGAGGGCAGTACATTTTCAGTCAGAAGTTTAAACCCAGTGAAGGAGATGTTTTCGATGTTTGTTTCAGCCGAGCGCCACGTCCACTCTAACGGCCACAATCGCCTTGAAGGACTTTAATTTTTAATTTTAATTTGTCTGGCGCTCACATCTTTAAAGAATAAGGAAAATTAGACATGCAATTTTGTTGCGTTTAAAAATACCTATCAAAATGCAGAAGAAATTTTTTAAATCGGACCATTCATAAGCTAAAATTAATATTACATATCTCCTTCTCCCTCGCACACCCTTCAGATATGTAACGGGTATCTGATAGTCGAAGTTCTCGACTATAGCGATCTCTAGTTTTTTATTATTAGTCTTCAAACTATTAAGGAAATGTTCATCGCAGACGCCTTACACATGGGGCCATCACACTGTCTGATATCCGAAATGTATTTCGGAAGCTTGCCGAAAAATTTCAGACACAAACTTGCGCTGTGTAGGAAGCCCAAGAATATGTGTGGTTAATCCCAACCTTCTAGCATTTATAGTTTCCGATATCTCAGCGTTCATACGGACAGACACACAGACGGACAGACGTTGATTCAAACAGACAGACGGACATGGCTAGATCGACTCGGCTTATGATCCTGATTAAGAATATATGGGCCGTTCTTTTACAAACCGAACAGATTTGGCCAAAAAAAAAATTTCACATTTTTGATTTGCCTGAAACTTTTTTTACACTTACTATTCGGAAAATAAGTAAACACGTGGATTAAAAAATGACTTTTTACTTTTTGTCATTCAGATGTTGACAAAAGACTTAAAACTTAATTTTTAATCATTAAAAATTGTAAAAGGACTAGTAAACGATGATAAAACACGAATTCCATAGGGATCCGATAAGAGTGAGAGAGTAGCCCTACTTGCTGCGACGTGTTTTCATAGAAAAAAGCCGAGGCCTTGTTAAAAACAATTCGATATTTAAAAAACTAAAAATGGGTCCAACTTTTTACAAAAATCTATTGTAACTAACATTATGGCGCAATTATTAAAATAAAAAAAAATTTTTTTGTGGAGGCAATGGTTAAACAATTTTTTTTAATCTTAATTTGTTTTTATTTTTAAGAAATTAAAAATATTTTTTTTTAGAAATTTTATTTTGACAGAAGAGGCTTTAGAGGAATTAATGCAAAAGAAATGAAGTCAATCGGATTCCTATAACCGGAGATACAGATTTTCAATGAGAGGGTACTTTTTCAAATTTGACAATTTTTGGCAAACTTAAAAAAATTCTAACTAAAAAAATAATTTTTTTTCGGTCAAATCCTGATACACGTGTTTACTTATTTTCCGAATAGTACGTGTAAAAAAAGTTTCAGGCAAATCAAAAATGTGAAATTTTTTTTTTGGCCAAATCTGTTCGGTTTGTAAAAGAACGGCCCACATATAAAATGACTAGCAGGGTCGGTAGCCCGCAGCTTCGCTAGCGGAAACTAAAATTGAAAATGAAGCTACTTATTTTAAATTTAAAAAATGACCAATTTTTAGCCTATAAACCGAGAAAAGATGTTATCAGAACTTTTTTCCTTAATTTCGGTAAAAAGAACAGTATTTTGTCCTATACAAACTACTTAAGGAAAATACAAAAACTTGAAAAATCCCATTATGTGTTTTTTTTAAATCTTTCTTAAGGAATAAATATATTTAATTTCTTTAAAAAAAATGAAAACGAATTGCTAAAAGATATACATAGCTCTCCAACAACAAATATGATAATTTTGGTTAAGATTTACGATTTTCGCAGTTGAAAAAATAATTGTCTCCAATTCTAATTTTAATAAATTGTAGCAATACTATTGCCCTTCAGTGGACGGACACTCATATTACAAGTCTAAGAACATTTTTGAAAGGAATGAAAATTTTAGGCTGGATTTTATTTTATCGGGCCTTCAAAACAAATCCTGTTGATCTTGGCCTTGCTACCTCGTTTTTCCTTTTCGCCTTTGTTAATTGTCCCTGTATTTTTTGTTTATCAAAGACTACATTTTAAAACTATTTAAACCGAGCTCCGTTTACTTCTTTTGAAGATGTTATTTCTTGATAATTAATTAATTACTTAAGAATGAAGCCAAGGTAATTTATGCACATAGGTAACGAAAAGGTAAATAATAACCAAATACTCTTGGCGATTTTGCTACCACAGTAGACAACTTTTATAAAGGAAACAAATATGTATGCGAAGCAATGTAAAAAAATTAATTTCTGTTATCATTCATTTTTCACCTTAATTAGAATTATATTAATAACGTCAGGAAGGCAGGTGGAAGGGGATGACGTGAATCAAATTGTTTAAACATTTCCATTTGTTTAAACAATTTGAGGCATGTGTAAGGAAGAGCAAGAGAATCAATTGATTTGAATATTTAGTGCTCTTTTAATATTTTCAATGCGATTTGAATTTTAAAACACAAAAATGTGTAAGAAAATGTTTTAAATCTGTTGGGGAAATGTAAATGAAATATTCTTTTAGCAAAAGGATATCAGTGTTATCATGAATTTGAATCTAAGCGAATCTCAATTCCTTAGTCAGCTGCAATGACACACTCGTACACGCGCTCATATCTAGTGGTTGTGTGTGGAGCAGCATGATTTTGCATACAGGAAAATCTTTTTTAAAATTTAACGTTTAGCTAAAAAAAATGGTGCAAAAGAATCGATTTTCGATATAATCGATTTTTCAACCGCGCATTTTAAATCTGCTGTGACTGTGGTATTTAATTTTTTTTCCCTTGCGCGGTCACACTTAAATTCCCCTTGCGCGGTCACATTTAAAGTGCGACAGCATGACATACACACATACATGTACGACTTTATGCAAAGTGCGCCAGCAGAACATACATACATACATATTTGGAGGCCGTGACGTCAGAAGGCAAAACAAAATTTGAAAATATTGGGAACTTGGTAAAGGAGGCTGAATTTCCAAAAAATTTAAACGCAGTTATTTGCGGGTATGCCATAAGATTATGAACATCACATTTTTAACCCAATTTAACAACATTTATAACAGAGAAATGGCAAAAGAAAAAATTAAAAAAAAAATCGAATCGAATTTTGGGGCTGTTTGGGGTTGTTTATTGATCTAATTTATACCTCACACGCGGCTCCTAATTATTCTCCGAATTAATGTGATTTTTTTTAGATTTTTATGTCAATCCGTTCTGGGTGGAATTTGCAACTGGACATTTTTTATGTTTTCCCATATATTAATATAGAGAAGATTACGTAATCATTGTGCAAGATCCCCCCCTCCCAATGTAATCAAACATCATCTTTTCGATGACCCCCTCCCCCCACTAGGTGATTACGTAATATATGGACAGCCCCTAAAGTCTAAATGAAAAGTATAAGCTAAATATAAAAGTTGGATAGAGCATTTCAGTTTTCGTAGTTAAAAATAAAGGACACAAAACAAAATTAAATTCAAATTATAAAACGGAAATAAAAATGATAAAAAAGGCTCTTCTAATGTCGCAAACAAAAATTTTTTTTAACAAAAATCGCGGCGCTTTTTTTGTACTTCGAAATATTTTTTTTCCTTTCTTAAATATTGTTTTTTTATTTATGTTTTTTTAAGTTATTATTTTTTTGACTTTTTGTATATTTTCTTTCTTTTTTTGAGTGGATATTTCGCTAAATGGGAAAACAAAACATAATCGCGATACATCGTATAAAAAGGCAAAATAGGTCCATCGACTAATCGAACACTAACTGACGCCATGTTCACACCTATTTAAAATACTTATTTTTAATTTTTTTTTAATTTTTTAAACAGCCACTAGATGGCGCTAGTAGCTTTGACGCGTGCACATATTAATCTCTCTCCCACTCCCTTTATCTGAGTAACGGGTATCTAATAGTCGAAGTACTCGACTATAGCGTTCTCTCTTGTTTTAATAGTTTTCCAGCAATCGCTTTGCCAACGATATATTATAATCTTATATATCTTAAATATTGTTTTTTTATTTATGTTTTTTTAAGTTATTATTTTTTTGACTTTTTGTATATTTTCTTTCTTTTTTTGAGTGGATATTTCGCTAAATGGGAAAACAAAACATAATCGCGATACATCGTATAAAAAGGCAAAATAGGTCCATCGACTAATCGAACACTAACTGACGCCATGTTCACACCTATTTAAAATACTTATTTTTAATTTTTTTTTAATTTTTTATTAATACACAAAAGATTTGTTTTATAAATATCTTCTGCTTTTGTCTGAAACATTTTTATATTTTCTTTATATTTTCCGAAAAACAAGCAAACCGAAAATGGTTTTTACCGTTTTCCAAGATCCCGTTATTCGCGCCAACTTTGACTATTTTTCCCGTAATCAGGGCCCAAAAATACGTCGATAATAGTGTAGTATTCATGTAACAATAGTTTCTATGACTATTTTTTTTTTGGGTGTAGGTCTAAGCATCTGCCATTTAAACGCTCAAGGCCTCACACGAAAAATTGAAGAATTTATATACCTCCTTATCAATTCGAGCGTTTGTCCCAAATTTAGTTAGTTAAATGTGATGGCTATAATTTGCATCGCTCTTATCGTGATAAACACGGGGTTGGGGTTGCAAATATGCCAGTAAAAAGTTAAGTTCCACGTTTGTTTGTAAGCAAAAAAATCAAATCAAAATTTTATTTTTTTCCTGGTAGATTAACATCTAAAGACTATAGAAAAAAGTTTTAAGTCAATTGGACAAAAACTTTAGAAGTTAGGCTTAAATTAGTAATAGTAAAAAATTTGATTTTGAACGGTTAAAAAAATATTTAAAGTTAAAAAATAAAAATAAAAACTTTCCCAGGGGGCGGGTTTTTCCTATTCTTAAACGAAATGTAAAAGCAGAATAAAAAGCCGATACAGTGATCACCGCAAAACGCCTTTTTTTTAAAGTGCTCTATGTGTGTTTTACATGTTACATGCGTTTTTCTCGAAACCACGTTTTAAAAGTCTGTGATCATCGGCATTTCTAAACGGCTCAACCGATCGTTTTCAAACTTATCGCATATTTTTCTGCATAAATAAACCCGCCCCCTAGGAAGAGTTTTTTTTGTACTTTAAGTATTTTATTTTTAATAAAAAAGTTTTAGCTGAAAACGCATTTTTGACTTTGGCAAATCAAAAAAAAAATCTTCAAAATAAAAGTCAAGTTTCCCAGGGGCGAGTTTTTTAAACTTTAACTTCAACTTTTGGCGAAGATACAGTGATCACCGCCAAACGCCTTTTTATACCCGTTACTCGTAGAGTAAAAGGGTATATTGTATTCGTGCAAAAGTATGTAACAGGTAGAAGGAAGCGATTCCGACCCTATAAAGTATATATATTCTTGAACAGGACCACTAGCCGAGTCGATCAAGCCATGTCCGTCCGTCCGTCTGTCTGTCCGTACGGATGAACGCTGAGATCTTGGAAACCATAAAAGCTAGAAAGTTGAGATTACCCACACATATTCTTTGGCTTCCTACGCAGCGCAAGTTTGTTTTAGCCGAGCGCCACGCCCACAATCGCCTTAAAGGACTTTTAATAAATGCCTGGCGCCGACATCTTTACAGATTTTATAAAAGTGTAGTTGCCACTTTGTTGTGTTTATTAATACCTATCGAATTGTAAAAGAAATTTTTCAAATCGGACAATCCATTAAAAAGTTATGAGCAAAAAATTAAACAGCCACTAGATGGCGCTAGTAGCTTTGACGCGTGCACATATTAATCTCTCTCCCACTCCCTTTATCTGAGTAACGGGTATCTAATAGTCGAAGTACTCGACTATAGCGTTCTCTCTTGTTTTAATAGTTTTCCAGCAATCGCTTTGCCAACGATATATTAGCCTTTAGTGTCGGCTAAAAAAATTAGCTGATGTTATTTTAATGATACTTAATAATATAAAAAAGGTTTAATTAAATCAATTTAAGAAAAAATCGCAAAAGTAAAAGTAAGTTCTTAAGATCCATTGAGAATCTTGTTTTCTAGATTTATGACTATTATGTATATCCTTAAGAGAATGTTGCAGTATTCTTTAGCTCTAAAGAACCTAACATTTACAGATTTACGACACATTTTTGAATTGGAAGCTAGCTTCGGGCAGGCGAAGCTTATATACCCTTGCAGATAAAGTAAATACCTCTATTTTAATGCTTACTCTAGCGGTGCAGTTCCAGGGGTTCCAGATTCTGCGAGTCATTTCAAGTTTTGTTTTAAAGTTGTCAAAAATCAAAACGCCTACAAAGTTACAATGAATTTTCTTATATTTGTTTGAATATTCCTATGGGAGCCTTAAGATATAGTGGTCCGATCCGGCTCGCTCCAACAGATGTACTACCTGCAATAGAAAGAAGACTTTTGGGAAAGTTTCATCGCGATAGCTTTAAAACTGAGAGACTAGTTCGCATAGAAACGGACAGACGGACATGGCTAGATGGACTCGGCTATTGGTGCTGATCAAGAATATATATACTTTATGTGGTCGGAAACGCCTCCTTCACTGGATATTTTATCCTAACTTTTCGAGTAGTTCGAGTAATCTGTGCTGATTGACTTGCTCGCTTTGTTATTGTAAGCTAGTCGATCTGAACTGTTTCAAATGGATCATTGGATTGATATGATCAAGTTCGGAGGTTCTAAGCTATTAGTCCATGATCACATTAGCTATGATTCCAAAGTCACAGTCAGACAATCAAGCTCCAACTCGTGCAGGTCTCTAATATGATATTTTGAAGTATCGAATTATATCAATTTAATTATTAAAGAAAGGAAATGAAAATCATGTCGCCTTGTCCCCAGTTCCGCTTTGCTATAACAATTAAAGAAATTAAATGTTTTGGGGCAAACGCCGGATCCAAGAGATAACGGATGCCATTAAATTACCATTCTATATGATTCACTGGTGCCGCACACGATGGAATAGTATGGGCCTCATCAATTTATCGAAAACCAGATAAGGGAGGAGATACTCGTATTGTGACAAAGGGCTTCATATAAAAGACAGTCAACTTGCGAAACAGTCATTAATTCTTATTGGTCTGTACAAGACTTATAATTGTGCAAGCTTTGGCAGTTAAAAAGGAGAACCAAAGAGGAATAGCTGCTAGTAGAATGAAATTTTCCATAGGTAAGAAACGGATAAATTTGTACATTTCACAGACGAAACTGTGCTCGAAGGTTTAAACCATCATATCCTTGTAGTAATTGCGTGCGTCGCCCTTTCGGTGGCCGGTATCAATGCCGCCAGCGTGCAGCCAGCTGCCGGAACTATCAACAACCAACTCTATCGGCGTTATGTCTGCGCTCATAAATCCAATGGCTTCCGCGCTCTGGTTCCTGGCAGTTGCTCCCAGTACTACGAGTGTCAGTCAGGAGTGGCCGTTGTCAACACTTGCTCACGCTTTTTCGATGCTAAGGTCCAGGGATGTGTAAACTATAACACAGGTTGCATACAGGCTCAACCGGCCTCGTCGGGCCAAGCACCTGTAGGAAGCTCTAACTCGGCAGTGCCTTGTGCTCAGGACACAACTACATCGTGTCCGTCAACAGAAACTACAACTACCCCATGTGTGTCAGAGACCACAACAACCTGTGCGTTAGAGACCACTACACCCTGTGTGCCTGAAACCACTACGACCTGTGAACCAGATACCACAACAACCTGTAAACCAGAAACTACCACAACATGTGTGGAAAAAACCACAACAACCTGTGTACCAGATACCACAACAACCTGTGTGCCAGAAACTACAACTACCTCTGTGCCCGAGACCACAACAACTTGTGTGAAAGAAACCACGACAACGTGTGTGCCAGAAACTACAACAACCTTTGTTGAAAAAACCACAACAATCTGTGTTCCAGAAACTACGACAACCTTTTTGGAGAAAACAACAACAACCTGTGTTCCTGAAACTACAACAACTTGTGTTGAAAAAACCACAACAACCTGTGTAGCAGAAACTACAACAACCTCTGTGCTTGAGACCACAACAACCTGCGTCCCAGAAACTACAACAACTTGTGTTGAAAAAACCACAACAACCTGTGTAGCAGAAACAACAACAACCTCTGTGCTTGAGACCACAACAACCTGCGCCCCAGAAACTACAACAACCTGTGTTGAAAAAACCACAACAACCTGTGTGCCCGAAACTACAACAACCTGCGTCCCAGAAACTACAACAACCTGTGTAGCAGAAACTACAACATCCTCTGTGCCTGAGACAACAACAACATGCGTAAAAAAAACCACAACAACCTCTGTGCTTGAAACCACAACAACCTGCGTCCCAAAAACTACAACAACCTGTGTTGAAAAAACCACAACAACCTGTGTGCCCGAAACTACAACAACCTCTGTGCCTGAGACCACAACAACCTGCGTTCCAGAAACTACAACAACATGTGTTGAAAAAACCACAACATCCTGTGTACCAGAAACATCAACGACCTCTGTGCTTGTGACCACAACAACTTGCGAGAAAAAAACCACAACAACGTGTGTACCAGAAACTACAACAACATGTGTGCCAGAAACTACAACAACCTGTGTGCCAGAAACTACAACAACCTGTGTGGAAAATACTACAACAACCTGTGTACTAAAAACCACAACTACCTGTGTGCCAGAAGGCACGACCACCTGTGGGCCAGAAACCACAACAATTTGTGCTGACGAAACTACTACTGTCTGCAGCGGAACGTCCGATGTTTCAAAGGCCAAGCCTTCCTCCGTGAAAGTTCGACCAGCTAGGCCTGTGCGTCCTGCCGCGCGTCCCGTATTGGAAACTAATGAGCTTGTGGCTCCACAAATCCAAGAGCTGAGCATTTCCACCTATACGAAGTATGTGTGCCGCAATAAGCCCAACGGCTTCATGCTAGCTTCTCTGAAGAGCTGTTCCGACTACTATATCTGCCGATATGGAAAACCACTGTTGGTTAGCTGCGGCGACAAGTACTTCAACGGTCTCAAGGGCATTTGCGATTTGCCTGAAAACACGCGATGCGTCCAGGCCAAAGCCTAACGACGTATGATGACCACAGGATCGACATAACCTATGAAATAGCCCTATCGTGACCCCACCCTAAAATTTATGCCCGATTTATCCTATTTGGCTTTCTCGTTTATTAAAATTCCAAAAGATGCAAGAGCTAATACAAGCTTAAAAAAAAAAATTATCAAATTTTTAATGATTTTTTGGGAGAAATGGCTACTGAGTAGAGATAAACATTTATGTTTGTGTCGAGAGCTTCGACTATTAGATTCCCGTAAGTCAGGTAACCAATATATATACATCAGGGCGGTCCAAAAGACGAAATCCGCTTCTTACCCCTTTACATGGGTAGCAGGCTGGGTACTCTGATACTCAGCTGCTACGATCAAGAGATCTGGCAACTCAGAAAAAGAGGAGTTCGAGAAAAAGAACAGAAGAGGAAGATCATTCGTGGAGAGAATAAACAAATTTAAAGATCGTAAAAACTAAAAAATATTTTCGCGATCTAGACTTTGCGAAAAGTTTTCAATGTTGTGGACAAAAGAAGAACACGTACCTATATCTCTAAAGATTAAAAAATGAAAGATCGATTTTTAAGGGGATACGACTACAGCCCAAACCGTAAGAGCTAGAGCAGCCAAATTTTTGCACAGTATTCCATTGGGGATCTAACCGCCCACTAAGATCCGACATGTCCCCTAAGTGGCCCCAATCAGCTCCAACATTAATATTTAAAAGAAAAAAATTTGGTCTATTTGATTGCTTAACTTCTAAAGTGGTTGGAATTTTAAAATTTGGAATTTGCCGAATTTGAGGTATCGAAAAGGCCTATTTAGATTTCGAAATGAAAATTCGATATCCCCCATAATTTGGGGGCTACATTTAAAGTAAACTTTTCGATTTTAAAAATCTAAGCCGCTGCTCCGATTTTAATGATTTTTGGATCATTAGTTATTCTATGGCCCAAATGCTTAAGTTTAATTTTTCAAGTTTTTAACATTTTTTTTGAGTATTTTTAAAGAATTTATTTAGATTTTCTAAGTTATTGCGTCGCATTTTGCGGGAGCCTGCCGAGAGAGCGAAACCCAGAGAGCGGATGCCAAGAAAGCGACGGCCGAGAGAGCAACAGCCAAGAAAACTGATGAGGGGGAGGAGGAAGTGCTGTGTGGAAAGGGGAGGGGAAAGGGGCAATTTAAGTTAAAATTTGTTTTGGATTTTAAAATCTTATACTGCTGCTCTGATCAATATGATTTTCGATCAATTGTCAGTTCTGTGGATCAAATGCTTAGGTTTTTTTTTCAAACAGTATTTTTCACTTTGTTGCAGAAGTAGAGCCCTATTTAAAGTCGGCCATGGAAGAAAATAGACAAACTTACTACATAATATATATACATTAATATCAAAGTCAGCGTTATCTCTTACAAAAGAGGAACCTGCATGTATTTTTTAGTATAGCCCTCTTCTAACTTGCGATCTCATCCTTGTCGAATCAATAAAACTAAAACATATAATAAATGAATGTGATCCATGTGAAAGTCGCGAATCTTTGTACTTGCTTTCAATGTTTCAATGTTGTTATCAATGCAATTTTATTGAGCGCACAAATATATTTGTTTGTAAATTGGAATTTGATTTTTCAAATTTCTAGTTTTGAATGAAATGAAAACATTTGTACAAACACGCAGAGATTGCCATCCCATGCAAAAGTAGCGAAGTAACTTATTTTTCCAGGTTTCACATATGATCGATAATTATTAGTTTTAAACTTTACAAATAACTCAGAAAGATTTAGCATTGGCTGAAAGGAAGGTAATCATTATACCCGTTACTCGTAGAGTAAAAGGGTATATTGTATTCGTGCAAAAGTATGTAACAGGGAGAAGGAAGCGTTTCCGACCCTATAAAGTATATATATTCTTGATCAGGATCACAAGCCGAGTCGATATAGCCATGTCCGTCTGTCCGTCTGTCCGTCTGTCCGTCTGTCCGTCTGACCGTCTGTCCGTCCGGATGAACGCTGAGATCTCAGAAACTACAAAAGCTAGAGAATTGGGATTACCAACACATATTCTTTGGCTTCCTACGCAGCGCAAGTTTGTTTCAGCCGGAGGCCACGCCCCCTCTAACGCCCACAATCGCCTAACGCCCACAATAAACGAGATTAAAAAGTGTCTGGCGCCCACACCTTTAAAGATTTTGGTAAAAGTAAAAATTCAGTTTTATTGCATTTATCAATACCTATCGAAATGTAGAAGAAATTTTTCAAATCGGACCATTCGTTAAAAAGTTATGCCAGATTAAACATTTTCTATCTCCATCTCCCTCGCACTCACTTTAACTGAGTAACGGGTATCTGATAGTCGGGGCACCCGACTATAACGTTCTCTCTTGTTTTATTTGTATTTAAACACATCATCTACTTTCAAATAGAAGCACACACACACAACACAAATCAAAACATATCCAAATATTCATACATGCATATGTACATATCTAAAGAAGTAACGTATTTGATTGCTTACAGATCAAACTTCCGTACTTGTTCAGAAATTCGAATCTTTAGACTTTGCCTTTGCTTACAGAATATGTAGTAAGTTTAGTAAGTTTGTCTATTTTCTTCCATGGCCAAAATTAAATAGGGCTCTTACTTCTGCTACAAAATGAAAAAAACTTTTTGAAAAAAAACCTAAGCATTTGATCCACAGAACTGACTATTGGTCGAAAATTATATTGATCGGAGCAGCAGTATACGATTTTAGAATCCAAAACAAATTTTAACTTAATTTGCCCCTTTCCCCTCCCCTTTCCACACAGCACTTCCCCCTCCCCCTCATCAGTTTTCTTGGCTGTGCTGCTCTCTCGGCCGTCGCTCTCTTGACATCCGCTCTCTGGGTTTCGCTCTCTCCGCAGGCTCCCGCAAAATGCGACGCAATAACTTAGAAAATCTATATAAATTCTTTAAAAATACTTAAAACAAGAGAGAACGCTATAGTCGAGTAGTAGTAGTAGTAGTAGTAGTAGTATAATTCTTTATTTATAAAAAAAAACATTGAGTGAACGACATTACAAATGTACAATTATAGGGGATTTACAGAGTTTTTTTTTTTTTTATAATCAAGAAAGGATTAGAAAATAAATCGACTTGGTAATTTTAACCGATCTCGGCTTTCCCAGTGTCAAAACTGCCAGTGTACTACACCTGACTTCCCGGGTCTTCCCCAGATATCAGATCGTTTCACCAAACAGTTTTAAAACTAGGAGAGCTGAGTTTCGTGTTTGAATTAAAAATGTAGTATTTAAAAGTTTTCCATTAAAATGTTATTACGGTACTGCAGAGCCTGGTTGATGTAGTTGTAGAGAGTTGACCAGCACTGCCCATTCAGCAAATCGTATACAGCATGCGGGGTCAGCTGAGCCATACCAAAATGGAGCAGGCGAATCTCCCGTAAAATGGGGCAGTGTCCTATAAAGTGCACAATGTTTTCCTGCTGCCTCATATTACAGATCGGGCACACAGTGTCGCTGGCTGTCACGTTTGGGATGTAGCTTAGTGGGAGGATTTCCCCCCTGGCCATAAAAATGGTACGGATCTTCTCCACAGTGAAAGCATCTGTAAAATAGTTCTTGACTCCGAGATCGTATCCAAGAGACCGTCTCGAACTGAGTTCTATACGATTCTTGCATATGTATAAGTATACGTTGCGCCCATTGCGACCATTTAGAAGGGTCTCCTAACAGTAGCCTTTCTCCATAGGTCTCGGTAAGCGTCTCCCATTCTATGACCCATTGCTTACGTTCCTGAACCAAGTAGTTCACTAGAATTCGCGGCAGCCTACGTTCGGTCATGGATACCACTCTCTGGATATATCTGAAATGCATTTCTGCTGTAAAGATATGCAGCGGCGGCAGTCCTGTTTCAAGATATAGCATCCTGTTCGGGGTAAATCTGGGTAGACGAAAAATCTTCTTTACGACGAGTCTTAGAAGACTTTCAACTTCTTCATAGGGTAAGATGCCCCAGACCCGCGCGCTGTAACATAATATTGACCGCATTGCTGCACTAAGCAGCTTGTACTTGCTACTCATTGGAACATCCTTTTTCCCTAGCAGCGATTTCCATGTGCAATTTATGGTCCGTTTTGCATCTCGAAGTTTTTCCTGTAAGTGGTTGTTGAAACGACCGTTGTGGTAAATCCGGACTCCCAGATACTTATATGTCTTGACAATATCTAACTGAATTGACCCTAAATTCCACTTTTCGTTTTGCGCTAGCCTTCTCCAATGCCTTTTGAAGATTAGAACTTTTGACTTTTCGGTGTTTACTGATAGTCCCCACAATAGACAGTATTTGTGCAAAGCATTAATCATTTATTTTAGTTCGTCGGGTGATTCGGCGAGGACCACAATGTCATCTGCATACAGCAGCGCCTTAATCGCGCATCCGCCTATTTGAATACCGCATGGCAGGCTATCCGTGATGTCGTTTAAAAACAGGGAAAACAGAAGGGGGCTGAGTAGACATCCTTGCTTGACTCCAGCTTCAGTGGCAAACCACTCAGATAGTTGTTCTCCATCCCATACTGCCGCCAAGTTATCCGTATACAAACTCTGAAGGACGTTTAAAAACGTGGTTGATAAGCCGATATTGCTGAGCTTGTACGTTAGGATTCTTCTATCTATTGAGTCAAAGGCAGCTCTGAAATCTACAAAGAATGCGTATAACTTTTTTCCACCGTCGATATATGACCTTGCTATACTTGTGAGACTGAAAATGTTGTCTACTGTCGAATATCCTTTCCAAAACCGGCTTGGAATTCAGTAAGACTATCGCAGTCTCTTAACCAGTTTTTAAGCCGTTCGAGTAGTAGCGCAGCGAAGTCTTTAGCTAACGCATCGTGGAACGAGATTCCTCTATAATTAGATGTCACCTTCGGGTCGCCTTTCTTAAAGATCTGATAAATGATCGCTTTTTGAAAGCTCTTTGGGACTGTTTCGGATTCCAAGAACTTGTTGAATGCAGTGACAAGGCTGGCTGTGAATTGAGGCGTAGCGTACTTAATGAATTCCGATGGTATCCTATCTGGCCCGGGTGCTTTTCTTTCTTTTAACATTCCAATTGTATTTTCCACTTCTTGTCCTGTTACGAACCCATCTAGAATCTGATTTTGTACCAACGGCATTGTAAAGTGCAGGGGTTGCGTCCAATCAGAAGGGGCTAGAAGATCACGGAAATGGTTTCCTAGATCATCAGCATTAACTTCCATTGATTTTACAAATGAACTTCCATTGACTTTCTTAATAGTGGTCCAATAAGCCCTGCTATCTGTTATGGAATCCAATGACCTTGCTAGGTTAATGTAAAATTGCGTCCGAGCATTTTGACAAGTTAGCTTGTATGCGGCGTTGGCTTCATGGTACATTACCGCTGCACTTGCTGAATTTGTTGATTTTAGCTGCCTTAGCAAGTTAAAAGAAAGCATTCGAGCTGCCTCACACTGCTCAGTGTACCACTCCTGTTTAAAATCTCTGGGCTTTCTTCGACCTCGTGTACTAACGGCTTTGGTGATGCAATCTGTAAGAAACCCTTCAATTTCATCGGGGGTTCTCAAATCTGCCACACAACTTGTTGCCAGGTTTCGGTCCAACTTTGTCCTATAGTTCTCCTTCTCCCGATTTCGCCAAATGAGACTTGGCAGAAGACCAAGCGGCGCTGTGACTGCGCTCGATGTTGTGAAGAGAGTGACTGTAACTTCCAGCGGCAGATGGTCAGAGAATATTTGACTGCTCACTTCCAAGTCTTTGATGGTTTTTATCCATGTGCCGCGTGCCATACATAGGTCGATGGTAGACCGAGCTTCACCTCTCATAAAGGTGTAATCGCCCAAAGGATCGCCTGACGACCTTCCATTGACCACCGTGAAGCCGAACAGCTCAATCAGGTCTATAAGGTGGCGGCCATTGGCGTCTTTTACTTTGTCTTTGGCATTGCGGGCTTCATTGAGGGCACTTATGCCTAACTGTTGATCAAATCCGAGAAGTTGCGCTTCTCCCAACCTTGCGTTACAATCTCCTATGATCAGTGCACTTTCATTTAATCGGACATTGTTTAAAACCTCATATAACATTCCAGAATCTCTTTCCCAGTGATTGCAATTAATGTACACTGGCAGTAGATGCAGCTTTTCGTTTTCTGCAGTCCTCAGTTGGATAATAATTGCCTCATCTACATTTATGAAACTAATTATATTCTGTTCGTGAAGTTTATTTTTTATACCGTATATCATTCCACCACTTGCTCGTCCTCTGGCGCTGGTTCGGATGGCAGGCACCCATCTAAACACAAATTCTTTAAATTTTACTTCAACAGCATCCAATTTGGATTCCAGAAATGTTTCAGATAGAATGAAAATTTGAAACGGCGCAATGTATTGGAAGAAATCATTATATATAAGCTTATTTTTTATTCCTGCCACGTTATAGGACAATATTCTGACCTCCAGTCTCTCTATGGTATCGGGCTCTTTACTCGCATTTACACCTGCAACATTACTACATTCTAACATAGGACTACATTTAATACATTTATTTTTGTTTCTTTTTAGTTTTTTGACTTGGACTTTTGGCTTAAGAACGCATACGTTATGTGAGACATTTCCAAACTGTTTCCGTATATTTCTTTTAATTTAGGTTCAGCTGGTTTTCCTTGCCACATAAGCACCTTGTTGTTATTAAAAGACATCCAATGTCCGTCTACGTTGATGCTGTCATTTTGTACTTTAACTTTTGTTTCCCTGCGAATGGCCAGAAGAATCTTTTTAGCTCTAGAAGAGCCACTTTGTTTGCTTGTTTTTCTACTGTCAAGTCCTTGTCAAGGAACACCTGGCTTCCACGTAACTTATGACCATTCTTCAAAATGTTTTCCGCTTCTCCATCATTTTGCCATCCCGCTCATTAAGCTTTCGCACATCGGTAACCCTTGAACTTTTCAATTGCAGTTTCTCTTCAATTAGAGTTTTAACAGCCCGTTTGCAATTTTTATCTACTTTTAGGCCTTTTACCACTACGTTTTTTTTCTTTTGTTGTTCTAGCAACATATTTATAGTACGCTTATCGGCTTTTCTATCAGCGCGAAGGCTTATCACCTCTTCTTTGAGCCTTGTGTTGTCATCGGTTAGCGGTTTGACCTGCAGCGAAATGGCACCAATGTCGCTTTTCAGATCCTGTTTTAGCCCTTCGACGTCAGATTTCGTTGGCAGGTCTTTTAACTTTATATCAAGCAGCTTCGACATAGCTGATGTCAGCGTCCTCATTTTTTGATGGAGGACGCTTCCCTGAGACTAAAAAGCCAAACTCCTCACATTGCACTATGGGTAATTTGTACACTTTCTTTGGCCAAAACCCATTTTTCAAAAGTCGTTAGAAATTGGTTTTGTCCATCACAATGGATTAAGATAACATCAATGTCAAATGTAATTAACAGAAAAGTTTAACAGTGCACATCGCTGTTAAATTATCAGCTGTGAAAGCCTGCTAATGCTTCAATGAGATGGCAGCGCTGGTAAATCGCATATTTTGATTAAAAGTTTAAATTGTCAAACAGTGTATAATGAAACAATGCAGCGCCGTTTTTGAAATGCAGTTCAATCAGAGGGGCTTGTAACTTTTTTTTGTGAGCGTACTGATGTATTTATTGATTGTAGTGTTCCTATAATCTTGGTTAAGATCTAACCTCAAAAAACATTAAAATTGATATTCAATTTTTATTTTTAAATGGAGCTACAAAGTTAGTCCAGCTGTTTCCAGCTCTGGAACCTTTTTTATCTTGTAGATTACTTAATTATCTTTAAACTCAGTAAGTATAAAAGTGCACTTTTGCACTTTGCAAAAGCGGTATGCAACTATATTTCTTATTAAATAATAATCATCTAAAAATTATGTTACATCATTGTTTCACTGAAATAACTTTGTTATAAAGGTTTATAGTATTTTTGTTAGAAATTATAATGGCAATAATTATAAAAATTAAGTTTTAATAAAAAATTACAAATATGGAAAACTTGTAAATATTTTTAAAAACTGAATATGTTGTTCTTATTATTATAATTTAAAAAAATATTTTTTTTTTCTTTACGTTTATGAAAAAAAAATTTTTCTCAAAAAAAAGGCGGTACCACGCCTATTTTTCCAACAAAAATTCCTTTAAATTTAATATAGTAAAATCAAAAAACAAAATGGTTAAATATTGCGTCGTTTTTAAGTTATTAATTAATGCCATAAAAAGTGGTCTAATTCCCCATAGTGCAACGGTGGCCGCTACTGGATAGGTTTTAAAATTTACGTAGTGTTAGGCAACTCACTGCGGCTGCGACCAGCTGACGATTACCACCTCTACACCCAAAAAAAAAATCCTGAGTGTCAAATTGATACTTGTGGTTCAAAATGTCACTGCCCCTAGGATCAAATTTTTGGTGTCAAATTGATCCCAAATGAGTGTCAAATGTATACCGCATTTCTCAAAAAATTGAACTTGATAGCAATAATTGTCATTTATCGATTTCTGATGTTCGAACTTCTATTTTCGAAGTTCGAAATGAGCCTATCGCGAGGAGACGCAGCTATTGCGCTGTCATTGTAAGTTCGAAAGTGAGAAAAACAAGACGCTTTTTTTCTATGTTAAGTGTTTAAGTGTTTTAAAATCAGGTGAGTACAATCTTAATACGATAACTACTCTAAATTAAGTATGATCAACATATGTGAGTGTGTAGTTTGAATAAACCTGTTACATATGTGTGTAATTATTATTGTCCTATTACATATTATTTTAAACTGATTTATTCAGTTAGTTAGTTATAATAATAATATTATTAATGTCTTTATACAATTCATATTCTTGGATTAGTTAAATTTCCAGAAATAGCTCTTGCACGTATGTATATATGGAACGCAGTTATTTTCGAAAATATTAAAGTGACACCAGAATAGGGTCAACTGGCCGTATTTTCATACTAAGAAAATGACACCGGCTAGTGGCTCTTTGACACCAAAAGGGGTCAAATTATTATTTTCGAAAATATTAAAATGACACCAGAATAGGGTCAACTTGATGACCTTGTGATCAGAGACAATTTGAAACTCAATAATGACACATTGACACCTAATTAGGGGCACAGTGATGACTATTTTTTTTTGGGTGTAGTATTGTTTACTTCTTCCCACGCCGGTTCAACTCGTCCGCGTTTTCCTGCCTTTTCCCGGTTTTTCGCAGCTTTCGCCGAAAAAATGAGTGAAAACCTGGTTCAGCTTCTTGGAAAACAAAGTGCTAATTTTCCTGAGGTGCGTTGCTCCACAGCTGATCCTCCGTGCTTTCTGCGGTCGGTGAGCCGGGCGCCGTCGTTTGGCCGTAAATTTATTATACCCGTTACTCGTAGAGTAAAAGGGTATATTGTATTCGTGCAAAAGTATGTAACAGGTAGAAGGAAGCGTTTCCGACCCTATAAAGTATATATATTCTTGATCAGGATAACAAGCCGAGTCGATATAGCCATGTCCGTCTGTCCGTCTGTCTGTCTGTCTGTCTGTCTGTATGAACGCTGAGATCTCGGAGAATAGAAAAGTTAGAGAGTTGGGATTACCAACACATATTCTTTGGCTTCCTACGCAGCGCAAGTTTGTTTCCCTCAAACGCCCACAATCGCCTACCGCCCACAATTAAACGATTTAAAAAGTTGTCGGGCGCCCACACCTTTAAAGTTTTTGGGAAAGTAAAAATGCAGTTTTATTGTGTTTATCAATACCTATCGAAATGTAGAAGAAATTTTTTAAATCGGACCATTCGGTAAAAAGTTATGCCCGATCAAAGTTTTCTATCTCCATCTCCCTCCCACTCCCTTTAGCTGAGTAACGGGTATCTGATAGTCGAGGCACCCGACTATAGCGTTCTCTCTTGTTTTTTTAATGGTGCGGGTGTCTTTATATGAGACACTTTTATCGGAGCCTGATAAAAAACTCAACTACGCGGTTTCACTACTCTCACGAGTACTTCGACTATTAGATACCCGTCACTCAGCTAAAGGGAGTGGGAGAGAGAGTAATAAATGCACGCGTCAAAGCTACTAGCGCCACCTAGTGGCTGTTTCATTTTTTGCTCATAACTTTTTAATGGATTTTTTTTTTTAAATATATGGACGTTGATGCACTACGAGCAGTACAAACAAGTGGCCCAACGATACCAAGCACGTGCTTGTTACGCGCGGGACCCTTTTATCAATTAGGGCAAAAATGCGAGTTCGCGAGGAAAATACATGAGACAAATAGAGACGGGACATATAAAGATTATAAAGATTATGAACTAAGATTGAAGCAAATGGGATAAAATTTTAGTTTTTAATACAGGGATAGATGTAGAAGTGCAAATTAAATGATAAAGATTGTTATAATTATTACATAGAACACGAAAGGGCTCATGCAGAGTAAAATTTGATGTACATCGAGGCAAATTAAGATTGTCCGATTTTTTCTTCGACAATTCGATAGGTATTAATAAACACAACAAAGTGGGATTTACACTTTTACAAAATCTATAAAGATGTCGGCGCCAGGCTTTTTTTTAAAGTCCTTTAGGGCGATTGTGGGTGTTAGAGGGGGCGTGGCCCTCGGCTGAAATAAACTTGCGCTGCGTAGGAAGCTCAAGAATATGTGTGGGTAATCCCAACTCTCTAGCTTTTGTAGTTTCCGAGATCTCAGCGTTCATACAGACAGACAGACAGACAGACAGACAGACAGACAGACAGACAGACAGACAGACAGACAGACGGACAGACGGACATGGCTATATCGACTCGGCTTGTTATCCTGATCAAGAATATATATACTTTATAGGGTCGGAACGCTTCCTTCTCCCTGTTACATACTTTTGCACGAATACAATATACTCTTTTACTCTACGAGTAACGGGTATAAAAATGTTAATAAATGTTAAATCTAAATAGGCCTTTTTAAATACCTAAAATTCGGCAAATTCCAAATTTCAAAATTCCAACCATTTTAGAAGTTAAGCAATCAAATAGACATAATTTTGTTCTTTTATATATTAATGTTGATGCTGATTGGGGCCACTGAGGGGACATGTCGGATATTAGTGGGCGGTTAGATCCCCAATGGAATACTGTGCAAAAATTTTGCTGCTCTAGCTCTTACGGTTTGGGCTGTAGTCGTATCCCCTTAAAAATCGATCTTTCATTTTATAATCTTTAGAGATAGGGTCGGAAACGCTTCCTTCTCCCTGTTACATACTTTTGCACGAACGGGTAACGGGTATAAATAGCGATTATTTGAACATGGGCATTGTGAGGAGTTGAATAACTCCCCACAAATTCCTGCAACAGCGGATGGCCGGCCGTTTACCATTTACGCGGCAAGCGTAGTAGCGGCGCGGCAAAGAGCAAATGGAGAGAAACTCGCAAATAGAGTGTTTGGAGACCGAGAAGCGGAGAGAGAGAGTTTGGAGACCGAGAAGTGGAGAGTGGAGACTTCAAGGTTGAGAGTTTAGAAACTATAAGCCGTCAAAATCTAGCTTTATTAATAATTTCCCGCCAAACTGGCGGGTTTTTTCAAAAGTCGTAGAACAAACCTTTCTTATATTGACTAGATTAACACTGAAAAATTAGTACAGGATTCTAGGACAACGATTTGATGCATACAAACAAAGGGACAAAACATTTCATTTTAAAAGGAGCCCCAAATCTTGATTTTAGAATTACTTTTGAACGGAGCATCGGATTTTATCATATGGTCATTTATCCCCACCGGCCCCAACAGATCCAATTTTCAAAATTTTCACATTCACCACTCCCTCTCCCAAACCAATTGAAATGTATTAAGTCTTGGTATGCAATCCTGCTAGTTTTTGCAATACCTTTCGATTGGTGTATCATTATGATCGGATAATCACAGCAGATTTTCAATTCTTCGCACACTCTCCTGGTGCGCTTCGTCACTACGAGGACTGCCGTCCACAGTAATTCATTAATTTATCTTCAGCGTCTGTAAGTGTATTGATAACACTAGATGATGGATTACCCACACATATTCTTTGGCTTCCTACGCAGCGCAAGTTTTTTTTCAGCCGAGCGTTACGCCCCCTCAAGCGCTGGAGCCCACAATTTTAAAGATTTCGGAGAAGTATAAATGCAATTTTGTTGCGTTTATTTATAGCTATCAAAATGTAGAAGAAATTTTTCAAATTCGTAAAAAAGTTATTTCCTATTTCCCCCCTAATCAAAGCTTTACATCCTCTGACGTATCAAATACCCTTGAAAACCTTAATGGGTCATCTATATTTTTGTGTGACCTAAACTCGCACACAAACACAAGAGGAAAAAAACTTTTATCGCGCATAACTTTTTAACGAATGGTCCGATGTGAAAAATTCTACATTTCGAAAGGTATTGATAAACACAATAAAACTGCATTTTTACTTTTCCGAAATTTTGAAAGGTGTGGGCGTCAGACACCTTTAAGGGTGATTGTGGGCGTTAGAGGGGGCGTGGCAATCGGCTGAAACAAACTTGCGCTACGTAGGAAGCTCAAGAATATGTTCTTTTTTTTTGTGTATATTGTATTGGTGCAAAAGTATAACAGCTAGAATGAAGCATTTCCGACCCTATAAAGTATATATGTTCTTGATCAGGAACACTAGCCGAGTCGATCTACCCATGTCCGTCTGTCCGTTTGTGCGTCTCGAAAACTACAAAAGGTAGAAAGTTGGAATTACCCACACATATTCTTGGGCTTCCTACGCAGCGCAAGTTTATTTCAGCCGAGGGCCACGCCCCCTCTAACGCCCACAATCGCCTTAAGCGATTTTAAAAGGTGTTTGGCGCCCACAGCAAAGGTTTCCTTTATGGTGTATTTCATAGATTTTTTTTTGTAAACTGGTGCTATAAGAGTTGTCTACAGTGGAATCTTTCCAAAAACACCCCAGTAGCAAAATCATCAAAAGTATTTGCTTTTTATTAACCTTTTCGTTACCTATTTGGATAAAATTACCTTTCCTACATTTTTAGGTAAATAATTCTTTATCAAGAAATAACTTCTTCACAAAATAAACATAACTCGGTTTAAATAGTTTTAAAATTTCGTCTTTGATAAACAAAAACAAGAGAGAACGCTATAATCGGGTGCCCCGACTATCAGATACCCGTTACTTAGCTAAAGGGAGTGCGAGGGAGATGGATATATAAAACTTTGATCTCACATAACATAACGAATGGTCTGATTTAAAACATTTCTTCTGCATTTCGATAGGTATTGATAAACACAATAAAATTGCATTTTTACTTTTCCGAAATCTTTAAAGCTGTGGGCGCCAGACACTTTTCAAAAAATGGTTTAGGGCGATTGTGGGCGTGGCACCTTTTTGAAACCAACTTGCGCTGCGTACACAGAGAAAAAAAAATACCAAAAATAATCATCCATCGGGTATTTTTTCATATCAATTTTGGTCCCTTATGTGTTCATATCAAAATGATATTTCCGAACATATGATATTGTACCATATTGATATGAAATCGTACCATTTTGTTATGAAAAAATTGATATGAAACAATATCAGTCCCATATTGTTCCGTTTTTTTCTCTGTGTAGGAACTCCAAGAATCTGCATGCAAAATGCAATCCCCTAGCTTTCATAGTTTCCGAGATCTCAGCGTTCATACGGACGGACAGACGGACATGGCTAGTTCGACTCGGCTAGTGATCCTGATCAAGAATATTTATACTATGGAGTCGGAAAGCTTCCTTCTCCCTGTTACATACTTTTGCACGAATACAATATACCCTTTTACTCTACAAGTAACGGGTATAATAAAGCTATAACTGTAGCAAAAAATGAAAATAATGGCAAGTAAAATCTGAGAATTTTCGGTTCTATGAAACTAAAAGAAATATTCTTTTGATTTTAACCAAATTTTGTATGTGGTTTTAATACCGTATTCAAACGGTACTCTTCACATTTTATGCATTTATCTCTAAAAATAGCAAAGTTGATCTGATCATTCCTATGGCAGCTATATGATATAGTTGTCTTATCCGAAAAATATTCATGCAGAATATGCGTTAGGATAATTAAGAACGACTGCTAAAGTTTGACTTTGATATCTTTAAAATTTAGGACGTTATTCATTTTGGCAAAAAAAAAGTGGTCAAATTCCCCATAGTGCAACGACGGGAACCAGTGACCACGACCAGCGATCGTCAAAAAAAATTTGTTTTGGGTTTTAATTGCAGTTGCGATAAATACAAGCAAAATGCTCAACGCAGGGCTTGAGTTCCACTCATTAGGCCCAACTTCGAACCTGTTTAAGCGGTCAGTTTCGGAGCAACCGGTACCTAAACAAAAATTTAAAAATTAAATTAAAATCAAATGAAATGAAAAATGCAAGCATAAATCGATCGAACCTCTTCTTCGTCAAATCAGCGTATTTTGTATTCAATTATAGGTTCGTTTATTTAGCACAGCACAGTCAACCACAGCTTACGAGTTCAGAAATAAGAGAGAACGATTAACCGCGTGGTTCACGTTTTAGTGTTACGAGATATCGCTAACCTTAAAATGCTGGTTTTAGTATAAACTTCAAATTATATTTGGGGTTATTCTTATATACTTAAGCCTAATACAAAGTTCGGCTAATAGTTTCACTAATCGAAAAATATTTTTCTTTTGTAGTGTGACCGAAGATTTCAGAGCTCACACGCTTTAGCATGGTCTTATTGAAAATCAGCTGGGTTCACAAACAGCAAACAAAATAACTGGCGGCAATTTTAAAATATTACAAAATGTTGAGCCGACCTGCGTCGCACACTGGGGTGAGAGACCCCAATAGTGACGATCAAATCAGCCGTCAAAAAATTTGAACATGTTATAATTTTGTATTTTGTATTTGAATAATAAAAGTAAAAAAAAATAACATTTGAACTTTTTGTAGAGTATTTTTTTTTTTTAATAATTATTTTTCTTCGGCGCATTTTTTGGAAATTTGGGTATTTTTACCAAAAAACCGGTAATGTTTCATTAATCGCGCTGAAAATTTACCCGAATCGTTTATGTATTAATTTAGATAACATTTATTATGAATACTAAGAAGCGATGGACTTTATAGTAAATATGCGCTAAAAACAATATACTGAAAATGAGAAAAAACCTTGTATTGCTTGTATTTATAAAATAAAAAAAGTTTATATTTATAACTTCGAATTTATTAGTGGAATCCATAATTTTACAAGAAAATCAAAAAATCAATCCGATTCCATCTCGGATTCGCCTTCACTATCGCTCATATCGCTCATATCGCTCATAAATTCTGCTGCTTTTAACAGAGTTAAAGCTTCCTTCGGAAAGGTGTGCACCTTTTTTTTCGGCAACTTCCGTTTGGTAGATATTATTGGATCGGAGCTAATCAAAAACATATTTAAAATGTCCTGGTTGCTCTTCACCCTATCCATTTTTCTCAAAAAACATTCTCTGTATTTTTTGAAGTCTTTGTTTCGAGCTTCTTGAGCTTCCTCTGACAGTTGGCCTATCGGTAACAACGCATTCGAAATAATTTCAGCACCGTGAATTAAGAACTTGTGTATTGTTGGTGGCATTTAATACCACGGATACAATTGTAAAAAGTATCTAGCCGTTTCATGAGCGTATTCTTCGAATAGCTTACCAACACCTGACATTCAAAAATAAAAAAAACGTATTTTTTCGTGAAATACCGTGCAACTTTGAATTAAAATAACTCTCCTATAGCAGAGTGTTGCACGGAACCCCTTGGTGGGGACTTAGGTACATATCACAAGAATTTTTAGAAAAAAAAATGGTTACGTTTGGTTACGTTTGAAGAAACTTTTGACCTAATTTACTTAAAAAAAACGTCAAATTTTACAGATTATTTTTTAATACATTTTTTTTTTATAAAAATTTTACACAAAAAAAAAATTAAAAATTTTTAAAAATAGTTAAGAGTTTAAATTTATTATTCCCATTTTCAAAAAGTTGTTTTTGCCTATTTTTATTGTAAAAATCGTCACTCAAAGTGACAAAAAAAATATTAATTTTTCGTATTTTTGAAAACAAAAAAACAAACTTTCAACTTTGGATTTACATTGTGAGGTTTCTTTAAGACCTAGGACCATAATTTTTTCACTTTCTAATGCAGATTTTTATCTTCTTTCGCCACATATGACCCTCATTGCGCAACTCCGAATTTTGTATTTTGAATTAATCGTCACTTTTGGGGTCGCTCACCCCAGTGTGCGTCGCAATCTTTAAATTTGCTGTTGGCATGGCGATAAGTAATTCCGCAACTCCTACAGTCAGTTATACATTAGTTTTTGGGGTTTTCCTTCCATTCTTTGGGCCGCGGCAAAGTCGTTCATCGGAATTCATCCGCTAAATATGGTATTTTTTGGTATTTCCTTGCCATTTCCTTAGCTCACCTGAATACCGCGGTGAAAAAAGTCCCTGGCTAAAGGCTTTAGCTACCTATTTGCCTCTCGCTTACTCATATGCTCAGCTAGCAGTTTTCGCCGTACTAAGTACTAGGCTTTAAGAATTTAAATTTCTATTATATTTTATAAGCATGGCCGCTTACTTAATTATTTTATTTATTACCATTATTATTCCTCGTGCTGTAATTTTTATTCAATATGTATATTTTGGTGTTAGGTCAGGTTTTATATTTAATTAGATCTAGCAAGTAAATAAACTGTTATAATATTCTAAAAAAACCCATTTTTGACCCGAGCTAACATGACCCTTTGAGACCTCCGAACAAGAGGGTTATTATTAACGGGAAGGGTTATATTACCAGGATTATTATAGCCACAGGTTGGGTGGGCAAACCAAGCCTTAAAACATCGGAGGGCTTGGGCGTTCAGAGGCGTAACAAATCCTTTTTGCAAATAAATCCTTTTTTTCTGTCTGTTCCTTAGATCATTTCCTATTGGCTGCTTTGTAGAATTTCTTTCCTGAAATGACCAATTGCTTTCTCCAACACACACCCATAAAAAAACACAGGTGTACTGTAAAAAATGTACAAATTTTTAATTATTTTAACGGGTTGCAATGAGTTGCTCAATTAATAGTTTATCCAAGGAATTTTCAAAGACCACCCTGAAAAAATTATGTTTAAGATTATATTAATATCACACAGTAAACGGTTAAATTTATGGTAATTGACTAATATAGTAGAGTATAGTATAGTATTAGTCATTTAAAAGTCTAAATAAAAGACATACTATTATGCGAATAGGTGACAGCCCTCATTGTCGAAAACAAGCCTAAAAATTCCATCTCACTATAAGCTGTAATTTTTGTAAGTTTATCAGTGATCTCTAAACAACGTGTCATAAAAACCGTGGTCCGAATGGGGCGAGGTCATTATGACATGCACCCCCTTAATTGAATTTAGACTGAAGTTTGAAACGCAGTAAAGAATACATTTTCTACCCTATCTTATCCTATTCCTATCCAGGACTCGGTATAACATTTGTGACTATAACACTTTTTTTTGTACTTTCCATCCGAAATGTTAATCTAGTGATCAATACCTTTCATTGGCTGGTTTGAGATAGATATAGCGCTCGGGAAATCCTCTTCAGATAAAATTGTTCGAATTTCTATTCCTTATACACATTAGGTTCATATTTGAACGGAGGATGGAGACTTCATATTTCATTATTGCCGCGATCCCCCGTCAAGCTAACAAAAGTACGAACGAGAAAACGGGCTTCAGACGGTGGACGGTGGTTTAAACAGACGATGGTTAAAAGGTTGCTTCTGTTGGCCAAACATATCCTGTTTTTAATCCAAGATACATAGCTAGCGCCAATAAGGCTTCGAAATGAAAGGCAAAAATTCAGCACTGGGTGCAAAAATTGGTTTTAATTTGAATCGAACCTGGCACTAACATTTTTTTAATAGAGCACCTCTTATTGCCGTAGTTTTTCCACTACAGCAAAAGAATTCAAATTAGAGTTTTGTTTTCAATCGAACCCCATCGCCATGCCCCGCTTTGTGCAAAAGATTTATTGAATTGCTGCGTCCTTTGCCACCCGCATCCACCAAACGTCGGTGAGATTTTTATTGGCAACGCTGGGTACTTTGTTTTGGCCCTTAAGAAAAATACAATTTGCACATCCCCCACACACAAGAACAGAGTACTCACCTGGGGGAATCGTTCACACGTTCCTGAAATCGTTCTGAAGCCTAGCAGGTGTACAGGCCATACGGCCAACAGGCGGGCCCGCTCGGCCCACAGACTTTGGGTCCACCACAACACGAGTAGCTACAGGGTCCCAGGGACAAGGCGCAAGGGCCACACCAAGGTCCGCACCAGGGACCGCATGGCCCCGAAGGTCCGTAGCCATAAGAACCGCACCCAAAACCGCCGCACATTTTGTCGCCGATGCTGTATTGGACGCTTTTGCTACAGAGACAGCTTCCGAGTGATTTGTTAGCACACTTACCTAAACTTCACGGAAAAAGAAACTAGGAAATTTTAGGTGGAAACTTTGAATTTGGATAGTGAATTTTTTTTAGAGATTTTCAGTCCCTATGTGGCCTGACCGGAGACCTCCAAATAAAAATTACAACTGAAAGCTGAGCATTGGTATTTGTCTTTATTCAAAGTTTTTCTCATAGCTTACTTATTGCTTTTTTAAGTCGAACTGACTTTTTTTATACTCCGTTTCATGCCTTGGGCATGAAAGTTCGTTTTGAAAACTATTTTGCTTGTCAAATCTCTCGTTTGACCAATGTAGAAAATGTCCGTTTTTTATACCCGTTACTCGTAGAGTAAAAGGATATGTTGTATTCGTGCAAAAGTATGTAACAGGGAGAAGGAAGCGTTTCCGACCCTATAAAGTATATATATTCTTGATCAGGATCACAAGCCGAGTCGATATAGCCATGTCCGTCTGTCCGTCTGACCGTCTGACCGTCTGACCGTCTGTCCGTCTGTCCGTCTGTCCGTCTGTCCGTCCGGATGAACGCTGAGATCTCAGAAACTACAAAAGCTAGAGAATTGGGATTACCAACACATATTCTTTGGCTTCCTACGCAGCGCAAGTTTGATTCAGCCGTAGGCCACGCCCCCTCTAACGCCCACAATCGCCTAACGCCCACAATAAACGAGTTTAAAAAGTGTCTGGCGCCCACACCTTTAAAGATTTTGGTAAAAGTAAAAATTCAGTTTTATTGCATTTATCAATACCTATCGAAATGTAGAAGAAATTTTTCAAATCGGACCATTCGTTAAAAAGTTATGCCAGATTAAACATTTTCTATCTCCATCTCCCTCGCACTCACTTTAACTGAGTAACGGGTATCTGATAGTCGGGGCACCCGACTATAGCGTTCTCTCTTGTTTTTTTAATAAATTCAATAATTAATAATTATCGATTAACTCATCTCAAATAAAAAAGCGCACTAATTTTACTCCACCGTTTCCCAACGACGTGCAAAGTGTTTAGAGGGCTAAAAAAAATCGAAAATATGGACAATTGTTGTCAAGGTATGTTAAAATACTTCTTAAAACAAATTATGTTGTAACTGTTTGCATTGTCCAGTTATTGAATGTCTTGTGCATGTCTCTTTCAGCTGAAAACTAACACAAGTGTTTTTGTGTTCTGTAAAGTTTTAGTTTAGAATCTACGCTGATTGACGCAAGGTAAAACAAGAGAGAATGCTATAGTCGGGTGCCCCGACTATCAGATACCCGTTACTCAGCTAAAGGAAGTGCGAGGGAGATGGATATATAAAACTTGGATCGGGCATAACTTTTTAACGATTGGTCCGATTTGAAAAATTTCTTCTACATTTCGATAGGTATTGATAAAGACAATAAAACTGTTTACTTACAATAAAACTGTTTACTTACTTTTCCAAAATATTTAAAGGTGTGCGCGCCAGACACAGTCACACTCACACCTAAAATCGTTTAAGGCGATTGTGGGTGTTAGAGGGGGCGTGGCGCTTGTCTGAAATAAACTTGCGCTGCGTAGGAAGCCAAAGAATATGTGTGGGTAATCCCAACTTTCTAGCTTTTATAGTTCCCGAGATCTCAGCGTTCATACGGACGGACAGACAGACAGACGGACATGGCTATATCGACTCGGCTTGTGATCCTGATCAAGAATATATATACTTTATAGGGTCGGAAACGCTTCCTTCTCCCTGTTACATACTTTTGCACGAATACAATATACCCTTTTACTATACTCCCTTTAGCTGAGTAACGGGTATCTGATAGACGGGGCACCCGGCTATAGCGTTCAGTCTTGTTTTTTTTTTAAATTCGAACAAAATTAAAAAAAATTTTTTTTTTTTTTTGACGTTTGGCATATAGCGCATTACTAAGAGATGCGGCTGGCAAACTGCAATATGTTTTACGTATTTTAACCTTAACCAACACACCAATCAGTGGAAATAAGAAGCAAATCGTTTAGCTACCTAATTTTAAAGATATTCTACCCGAATGTCCGGATAATTACTTAAAAACGACGTTGTTTTTATACCCTTGTAGAGGGTATTATAATTTCAGTCAGAAGTTTGTAACGCAGTGAAGGAGACGTTTCCGACCACATATATTCTTGATCAGCACCAATAGCCGAGTCGATCTAGCCATGTCCGTCCGTCCGTCCGTCCGTCCGTCCGTCTGTCCGTTTCTATGCGAACTAGTCTCTCAGTTTTAAAGCTATCGCGATGAAACTTTCCCAAAAGTCTTCTTTCTATTGCAGGTAGTACATACAGCTGCGCCAAGAAAAATAGCACCATTGATTGGGAATTCTTATTTGTGCTATAAAATGGCCATTTTTTGAAATATTTGCATTCTGTTTTTATGAGTTACTAGGGTTACATATATAGTAACTAAAATAAGGGTGGTTACGACCACAATGTGTACTGTTTTTGATCCTTACGTACATTTATCTAAAAAGTTGCAAAATTAGGCGGCAACAAAAATAGCACTATTTTTGAAAAAAGCTTAAAAAACTTAAAAAATTAATTTTTTTAAATTATGTTTGTTGGAATATTTAATTTTATATATCTTAGAGTAAAAAAATGTTGTTCTGAAGCTTTGGCCGCAGCTACAAAAACAAAAACGAGGCGGATTTGACGTCATTCGACTTTAGAAACTTTCATTGGGGAAATTGTTTTGTGACTTTTTTAAAAAAGCTCAAGTGCCTTTTTTTCTTTCGTTATGCATTAAAAACATTGTTTTTTAACATATCTGCATAGATTTCCGATGTGTTTTAGTTCTGGGGCCTATGAAATCCATTACATAATATTTAGCTTATTTGTCTCGAAACGTTAGAAGACTCTCTTTCTGATTTGTTTAAGATTATAATCGTGGTAAAGCTTTCAAAATAAATTAATTTTGTATTCCACATAAAATAGCATCATCATTTATGAGTTATCAACGTGAACATGTTAATCCTTTATGGGTTTACTTTATGATATTGAACTATCACCATAGTACGAGAAACATGTCCATACCATGATATTAGATCCACTTTGATTATTCCTTTCAAATGTGAATTGGGGCTTCTATATTATATTTGTTGGTTGTCTGAAGTGAAATTTAATGCTTTTTCATCCAAACAACAGTAATTTTCAGCCGCCAGACCACAAAATGGAAATCCCCCTTGTTGTGCACCTTATTATTTAAGACACGTTCTTCAAATTGACCCATGCTTTGCAGTCTTGAAAGATTTTTGTTTTGGACTTCAACCGCCTAATTTTTGTTTATGTACATATTGTCTAAGAATTTGTATCCTCACAAACATTAAAAAAAAATTGTTTAACTAAATAGGCGGCTTAAATGGGACCCATTTGCATTTATGCACCTGAGATTTTTGCAGTTATGGGGTCGGGTCGGGTCATTGTGGTTTTCCTACTTCGTGTTATCCTTTTGGGATCTTTTTTTAGGTGACTACTAATTATTATTTTTAAGAATTCGACGATTCAACGTAACTTAGCTTTTGCATTGCCTTCAGGAATGAACTTATTGAATGTCCTTCTGGTTCTCAATATAGTGAGTTTCATAACACAATTGGGAAACTATATTATTCATTTTTTTTAATCGAATCATTTAAAAGTAATTATTTTTAATAAAACAAAAAAACTAGAACACCAAAAAGCTCAAAAAATATAGTTTTAACTCGAAAATCTTTAATAGTGCTATTTTTGTTGCCGCTTTATCTTGCTACTTTTTTCATAGATAAACCCAAGTTATAAAAACCGTCCGTATTGTACTAGATATATAAACCTACTTTCTCTTAAAAACAGAATGCTAATATTCCAAAAAATAGCCATTTTATAGCACAAATAAGACTTGCATACACAATGGTGCTATATTTGTTGCCGCAACTGTATGTCGGAGCGAGCCGGATCGAGCCACTATATCTTAGGGCTCCCATAGGAATATTTAAAAAAATAAAAGAAAATTCGGGTGCCCCGACTAAAAATTCCTATCAAACATGTAGAAGAAATGTTTTAAACCGAACCATTTAAAATTGATATTGCCTCCCTTCAGCTGAGTAACAAGTCGAAGTTCTCGACTAAAGCGTTCTCTCTGGTTTTCGTCTGGATTTTATTTCATCGGTCCTTCAAAACAAATTCTGTTGAGCTTGGCCTTGCTACCTCGTTCTTTGTTAATTGTCCCTGTATTTGTATACCTTTGGAGAGGGTATAATGATTTCAGTCAGAAGTTTGCAACGCAGTGAAGGAGACGTTTCCGACCCCATAAAGTATATATATTCTTGATCGGCATCCGTGTGTCCGTCTGTTTCTACGCAAACTAGTCCCTCAGTTCAAAAGCTATCGGGCTCAAACTTTCGCTTTCCGGAACCGGATCGGACAACTATATCATAAGGCTCCCATAGAAAAATTCGAGAAAAAATCGAAAAAAAAATTCTAGATTTTGTGTTTTTTGTTTATCACAACTCGAGTTAGCAATTAAAAATGTGTCAAAAAAGTTTTTTGCACTTAGAAAAAAATTGGTTCCATAAAAAAAATGTTAAGTGCCCTTAAAGAAAGACGGACCTTACCGGAAAACATGATGTATTTCATCGATTTTATTTTTAAGGCGATTGTGGGCGATAGAGTTGGTGTGGCCCTCGGCTGAAACAATCTTGCGCTGCGTAGGAAGCCCAAGAATATGTGTGCACTCAGAAAATTATTTTTCTTAAATATAGAAAAACAAAATTTTTCTGTGCTTTAGAAAAAAAAACCGCAAGTGTGAGTTCAATCCCACATCGAGGCGAAAATGTATAGGTGCCTTTTTTTTTTTTAATG
>JAWNOE010000013.1:55000-59896 GCA_035046095.1 Drosophila pseudotakahashii
CAAAAAACACCAAAAAACACCAATCATAAAACCCTCTGCAAGGGTATAAAAAATTATATCTTTGTTGATTTTTATTACATTTCCTTTTTCTCTGGGATATAGCTTTTCTTTAACATTTCAAAATTTCAAATTAAAAAAAAAATTTTTTTAAATCTAAATTTAATGTTTTTGCAAGTTAATAGGAATGATCTGCAAGGGTATATAAGCTTCGGCTGGCCGAAGCTAGCTTCCTTTCTTGTTTTTGAAGATGCAAATAAACTTATTTTCAACATTTTAGGAAAAGGTTTGAGAACAGATTTTAGTGCCTATCTCTAAAGAAATATCGATTTTTAAGGGGATTCGACTACAGCCCAAACCGTAAGAGCTAAAGGAGCCGAATTTTTGCACAGTATTCCATTGGGGATCTAACCGCCCACTAAGATCCGACATGTCCCCTCAGTGGCCCCAATCAGCTCCAACATTAATATTTAAAAGAACAAGATTTGGTCTATTTGATTGCTTAACTTCTAAAGTGGTTGGAATTTTTAAATTTGGAATTGCCAAATTCTAGGTATTGAAAAGGCCTATTTAGATTTCTAAATAAAATTTCGATATCTCCCATAATTTGGGGGCTACACTCAGAAAAAAAAAATCCTAGATTTAAGGAAACATGGACTACATTGCCTAAAATTATGATTTAAGGCCATGGTGGACTTAAAAATGGTTCGCGTAGCCATAAATGCTACATTCAAGTCCATAAAATTTAAGGAATTCATAGTCTGAAAAATAGTTCATTACCTAAAAAATCAGAAGTACCCATAAGAATTTTTTTTTTTAAATTCTGTTAAAAAGCTTGAACCAACGGTCTTTGTCACGAAGAAATGGTATATTTTTGCGATTGGGTCTAAGAAAACTAGTTATATATTTAATTGAAATCTTATATTATAAACTGTGTTAAGTGGCTTTATATAACATCCTGCCAGGTGATTTCAATATGTCCATACTATCGGAGATAAAAGTGGCGGATCTAAAATTTTGTTGAGGGGGTGATGTTAAAACCATTTTTTGGTTGCCTACTTTTTGAATACAAAAATTCCTTTCATTTTTCACCCAAGTGTGGGGTGATCTATCACCCATATCACCCCCCGTGGATCACCGCATGGGAGATTTTAAAAAGTGCAAGATTCCAGAACCCCTGAATAGCTAAGGTAAAATACGAAGGAATATTCTAACCAATAATAAATTAAGTACAATACGTGAATAATGCTTTTTGTGTACATGTATTTATTTTAATGTTTTCGTTTTACATTTTTTTGCCGATTTAATTTGTGTGACCTTGTTTGAGTTTTTTGAAAAATTCAATTCAATGTTTCAGGTTTTTTATTTGCATTAACAATTATTTCATGTTTTAGAAGTCACTTCGAGTATTAAGATCGTTAATAAACGATAATACTTTAGAAATGTTATCTTCTGTGGCAATATCCATTTCAAACAAGAGAAAACGCTATAGTCGGGTGCCCCGACTATCAGATACCCGTTACTCAGCTAAGGGAGTGCGAGGGAGATGGATATATTAAAACTTTGATCGGTCATAACTTTTTAACGAATGATGACGTATTGATAATCACAATAAAACTGAATTTTTACTTTTCCAAAATCTTTAAAGGTGTGGGCGCCAGACACCTTTCAAAAAATGGTTTAGGGCGATTGAGGGCGTTAGAGGGGGCGTGGCACCTTTTTGAAATAAACTTGCGCTGCGTAGGAACTCCAAGAATATACATGCATAATGCCAATCCTCTAGCTTTTATAGTTTCCAAGATCTCAGCGTTCATACGGACTGACAGACGGACATGGCTAGTTCGACTCGGCTAATGGTCCTGATCAAGAATATATTTACTTTATAGGGTCGGAAAAATGCACGAATACAATATACCCTTTTACTCTACGAGTAACGGGTATAAAAAGTATTTATGGATAAAGTACCACACAAGTTTCGACTCCTCTGGGTTTTTTAGATCCAAAACATTGTAAATTTTGAAGCATGCGTCGACTGCACTAAGAATGTCGTTGAATTTATAGAATATGTTACTGAAGTAAATAAAGAACTGTTTACAATGAATTTCCGAGTCTCCAACGCCGCATATGATGGGTTGTAATGTTAATTTTTTTTCGAAAAGGGTCTGAATTTTTTCCTTAATAAATGTGTCGAGCTCTCCGAACGACTGAAAGTGCTGGAAAAATGATTTCCGCGAGTCCGCTGTGGTTATTTTGGCGATTCGCTTCTTGGCCTCTCCGCACTTGACGCTTTCGCGACCCGTTGGCGACAGCAGACCATGGAGGAGGAGCAATACTGACAGATCAACTGTCCCTGTTGTACGACAAATAAAATAAAAATTAGTTTTAATTAATAATAATTGAAATACGCATACAATTTTGCTTGCCTTTTCAAATAGATTAATGATTTTGGCAGGGCATAAGTTAGAAGGATACATAAATATGCATAAATTACCTTCTTCGGCTCCTTTTATTAACTTAATAATTTTAACGCTGAAGGATTCCTTGAGACGTTTTTCGGCAATCGGTAGAATTTTTTTTTTAAATTCTTCGAATTTAGATAAAAAAAGATGTTCTTTTTTAGGAAAACGTTGCGCAAAGTCAAGTTTGATCTGAAATAAAATATATTCTTAATATATATTGTGCGTAATAATATCGTTTGATCATCTTACCAGCTCAGCACCAAAAGATTGCTTAAGAATGGGCCATGCCGTTAAAATTCCCTCCAGTGAAGTTTCGGAGACAAGTTGTTCCGTGCGCTTTTTATATGTTTTGTCCCAATGACGATATATTTCTTCAAGATTTGCTATATCATCGCTGTTGCATTGCAGCCATATCATGGAGAAGTTGACAGAATCTATGTCATCCTCTAAGAAATATATATATACACGTCAATATTTTGAAATACTAGTGAATTCAAAGTAAAAAGAATTACCTTCCAAACTGTTTGATTCATCGTCAGATTCGACTAATGATTCTTCCACCAAAGATCGATTTTTAGAAACGGCATTCCTGTACCGGGCATATAATAACCCACCAGCTTTTTTGTTTTTGATAGTGTAACATACAACGTATAAAAGGAAGAAGAGCAGATGGTTATATGAGAGAGAACAGCGGAGCACGCGCTGGTTCCGGCTATGTAGTTCGGTAGTATGGGTGTGGGAATAGAAATGCAAACTGATCTCTCAAGTGGCTCAAATGTACGCCATAGACTTATAAATTCGCGTGCGTGTAGTAGTAGATAAAGTAGTAGTAGATAGTGGGAAGAAAGAATATAAGCTAGAATTGGAAACCGGAAGTTAGAAAAGAAAATTTTCTGAATTTACGAGAGTGAAAACAGAGGGGATAGTTTTCAGACATTTTCAATTTCAGACATCGAATTGGGGAGACTGTGGTGGTAGTAGTCCCCCATTTCCCCACCCTGCCATGATCGCCTTTAGGCACAGCCTATAGCTGGCGATCCCTTTCATCTGATCCTACATATCCAGTGACTTCCGGTTAGGCATGGCTTCCATCTATAACACTTTAGTTTCGGTTCATAGTTATATATTTATTCTCCATAATAATATTCCATAATTTTCAAAATAAACGGAAAAAAAACTAATTATGTCCAACTAAAATCTAACGATATATATTAAACATTTTATTTTTCTATTAAGTGGCAGAAAGATTCCGAAAGAAACACTGCTGTGGAAGTAATGGGTTAAATATATATAGATGTACAATGTACATACAATATGGATGGAAATAATGTAATATAGTTCGATCATAAGTAGATAATATAAGAAAGAAGTTTTTAAGAAATTGAATTATATAAATGAATGGGGAAGGGTCAATAGATTGTACGAATTTTATAAATATCTAACATAATATTTATCAAATAATAATGTAAATTTTATAAAGTGTATTTTTATTTTTATTTCTCTCTGTGTATCGGGAAAACAACAGGAATCAAGATAAATTGTGAATTTCGGATAAAATAATTTAATATTGGATTTTTAATTAAACTGAGCCAAGAAATTTCTGGCGGTGTATACCATCATACTAAAAGTTTAACCCAGAGTAAGGGGAATGTTCCGTATAATCACGGGCATACACCGACAGAACACTACTGACATTAAAATTTAATTTAAATTATACACCGAAATTGAATATATTGGAATAAATTCATATATCTAAAAATGATTAAGGCCGCACCGCGTAGTATTTAATTAAATGTTAAGTAGTAATTTGGAACTAGTGGCCATTTCTTTAAATAGTACCAGACGTTAAATTAACTTTATTTCTTTACGTGTAGCGCCACTTGAATATATCAGACTGATTTGAACGAATGCGAGCGCAAAAGAAATTGGGCAAAAGAAAAACGGTGGTTATCACTTACACATGTGCTGCTCCATCGCCGAAAGATCTTTGGACGGGGGATACACCTGTAAAAATTCTCGCTCGCAACCACTTTATTTTTTCTTATTTTTGGTTTCACGGGAGGTATTCACGTTAATTTCTTTTAAATTTTTCCATTATTTTGCTTTCGCATCACGAACTTTGTTTGTTATACCCGTTACTCGTAGAGTAAAAGGGTATATTGTATTCGTGCAAAAGTATGTAACAGGGAGAAGGAAGCTTTTCCGACCCTATAAAGTATATATATTCTTGATCAGGATCACTAGCCGAGTCGAACTAGCCATGTCCGGCTGTCCGTCTGTCCGTCCGTATGAACGCTGAGATCTCGGAAACTATAAAAGCTAGAGGATTGGCATTTTGCATGCATATTCTTGGAGTTCCTACGCAGCGCAAGTTTATTTCAAAATGGTGCCACGCCCCCTCAAACGCCCTCAATCGCCCTACACCATTTTTTGAAAGGTG